>WBMW01006193.1:0-125420 GCA_013396635.1 Penelope pileata
GGAAGAAAAAAAAAAGCTTTTTCCACTTAAAATTACAAAGCTTTTATTGTACAATGCTGCCAGGTGTTTAGAAAGGCTTCTCTAGACACTCAGCCATTAAACCCAGCTCTGAGTAACAAAGAGCCGCTTAATTTTTTTTTAGATTTTTAAAATATTCCTATTTCATGACTGACATCCTTTCAACAACTGAATTTAATAAAGATGTACCTTATCAGTCTGTGCAGATAACGTGAAGTGCTAGTACTAATGCTGTACAATATTCTTCAAACAGATTAGCAGGATGTGCGCTTCAGCAAATTTATTCTGGCTATCTCCACTGAATCAGCTGTCTGCTAATGCTTGTACAACTCATACACCAATAGTGTTATCATAAACACAGTTTAATAGAGGTGACTTAGTGAGGCTAAACGTAATATTCCTAAACCAACTGTCAGCTAAGTATTGTGCAAAATCTTTGAAAAATAATTACAATTAAGAGAATTATTTCATATTTAGGAAGCCACCAAGACAGCCTGTGTTTGTCAGAATAGATCTTTATAAGTATAATAAATTTATGGTGAATAGATTTTTGAGGTGACATACTTCTAGCTACCAGGTGCCACAATGCCGAATTTCTGTGGATTATGGTGTGTGAAGATATGATGGGAGTCAAGTGATACTGATGGTTTTGATAATTTAGAAGCAATATAGCAACATGTTATGACTGTGTATTATTAATCAGTTTTCCTAACTACTTCATTTCTTTTGTTCCCAGTGTAAAGTATAATTATATGGAATGAGATTTATCTATTTAATTCCATTTCTTCCAAATTCGTCGATATGTGTCTTTTTTCTTATATTTACAGTAATGTATGTGTTTGAAAACATTTGTATTTTTGGAACATGTTTGCCTTGCAGAAGCATGAATTTCTCATTATATGTTTTTGAAAATTACAGCATTGATACTCTTTTCAAAAATATTACAGTTTTTATTAAAATGACCTGTCGACAGCAGCAGAAAGGGATGAGAAGGATTAACAAAATTCAAATGGTTTATTTTCACTGATATTTGATTTATCTTTGGTATTCATATCTCTACTTCAGCACAGATACAAAGAAAGAATCAGCAATTAGCAAGATGTACTTTTCCTACTGATTCACTTATTTGGAGGCTTATTTTTTGTGCTCTTGAAAAATCTAGCTTCCATTGGAGAAACGTGTTTTGCACCCTTTCCGCAGCCAAAAACAGTTAATGAGCTGACCTTACCATCAGATCAAATAGCCTTGGAAAATGACTCTATTACTGTCATTTAACTATTTGTAGCTGAACATCAGAGCCTTACAAATTAAACAGGCATTACTGTTTGAACCATTATTTTACCACAATTGTCTGAAAAGATTAATTCCTTTTGGGGTGAGGAAGGGGGCGCATTAATGGGTACAGACCAAGAGAGATTGTATGACCTTTTCAGAACGGGTGTGCTGAACCCACAGTCCCCCTTGTCACAGTTTAAAAACCAGAGGAGCTAGTTTAGAGAAGAAGTTGTTAGCATTCCATTTTTATTATGACATTTCACAGTCATCCGATTTAATGTCCCTTGACCAGATTGTCCACCGTGAGACGATGGGCTTGAAATGTTATTTAGAGCATTGATAAAAGGTGAGCAGTTCTAAGATGACAGCGAGTCATAAGGCTGGTGGTGTGACATTAATTTTCTCCATAACAGAGATGGAATAAGACGTCATGGTGACAAGCTGTCAATCAGTGCTGGCCCCTCAGTGTATCTCGATGCCATAGGATGGGGTATTGCTTCTCCCATAATAGAGCTGAACTGAGATGCTCTCCCTGACAGCTGCTGCAGCCATACAGAAAATATATTATACAGCCTTTCATTAAAAAAATAAAGAGGACTCATCTCCAGAGCATTTCAATCTTTTCCCATCTATTGAGGGCTGAAAAGATTCACTGCAAATCACAGATTCCTCTGCTATGGAAATTTCAGGCTTCAGAAACCATATGGTTTTTGAGGCCTTAACAACAATCGTAAATAAGAGACAGAATATCATCTGATAAATCATTACTTAAAGTTAGGTATTTAAAGTAATGTATTAAAGTCATTTGCTTTTCCCAGAGTCTCTGCAGTAGTGTCGTATACCTTTTCACTACTCTCAACTGTCACGTCAGGCAGCAAATGAATCTAAACTAGCTGACTCACTAAAACTAAAGTTCAAAAATAATTATTTTGTGGGATGTTAACAAAGGTAGCAAAGTGAAATACAGTAGCACTGCTATTTTTTTTTTTTTTTTCCCCAGAGTGTGCAATTTGCACAGAGAAATCTTGGGGGAAAGAATGTACAGCATTGCAGGAAGGGAGGCAGTTGTTTGGCTTGGTTGGTTTTTTGCTTTGTTTTCTTTCTGAAGCTAGGTGCTTGTTTCAGTTGTTGGGAAACTTAGGTAAAATGTGGAAACCTGTTTGTAAATGCTTTCACTTCCATCATGGTATTAGAGCAGAATTATCTCTGTAGTGGTTCAAGCTCTGATAAGAAGCTTCCAAACCAGGATCGTTATTGTAATAAATGAGAGGTGGTACCAGTGCCAGCATGCTTTTGAGTTATAACACTGCTGTCTGTACCTCTGCTTTTGCCACTTTCAGCTTCCGAGTAAGCACATAAGCAGAGAGCTGAGCGTGTGCTGATTAAAGTTGACCACCAGTATTTTAAGCCCTATTTTCTGATGATAAACATATTAAAAACAATTTAAAGCTGTCAACCTTATCCTATGATAAAATGCATGTATACATTTGTACGTATGCTGTGTGTGTGATACTGCAGTTAACTGGGTTCGGCAGTTCAGGATACCAAGGTCAAACTTTCACCGTGAACAATAAATAGTCAGTTGGGGCTTGTGAAACTAATATCAAAGTGTGACCTGACTGTTTAATTGTCTTATTAACAGAAAGACAGGAACGCGTGTTATACGTCTAATGTTTTAATGTTTAACATTAACATCTAAACGTTTATACATAAACATACTCCTGCTTTTTCAACATCTAATATTACATTTAAGCAGCACCTGTGATTTTTAGATAAGTGACATTATTCTGTTTTTCCTTGACAGTTAGTTTTGACTTCATGATATATTTCAAAATTGTTGACCTCGTATTTACCTGGTATTTGCATGTTCTAGAAATCTAGACGTCATCATAAGCAGTGGAAAAGGTTTCAGCCGTTACTGTACTTTCACATATCTAATTAAAATATTGCAAGTAATGCCTGTGGCCTTTTCTAGTATTTCAGTTGTTAAAATGCTTAGAAATAAGGGTGTGTGATAGTATTTATGAGCAGGACTTGTAAAAACAATGGAAAATTAAGCTACATATATACATGATTTGAAATTGATTCTAAAGTATGATCTTAGATTCCTCTTTTGCATTTCCTCCGATAGGTTATGGAGAAAGGAAATTATAATGTAATATTTACTATTCATTGATTGAGAAATCAAAATTGAATTCAGTGTTCCAGCATTTGAGATTCTGCAACTTTTAAATTACATTCAAAGATAGATCTTAAAAAATTTTGCATAATACAGCTAGCTGCTGCAATACTCACAGATTATTACATTTAGTCATTTGAAAAAAGCAGAAAGCAGTTTCCAAGCAACTTTCTAAAACTGCAGGATGTGTAAATCCAATTGTTACTCTACTGTTAATTTTTGCTTCCTTTTTTTTAATACATGTTGACATCCCACAAAATAATGGTAGGAAAAAAGATTAATAGTAAAAACTTTTTGCCATGTAATTGGAAACATTTTCTCATGCATTTTTTCTTTTTCTTTTTGTTGCCTGTGATTATTATGAAGATTATTAAGTTGCTAGAATCCTCTTTTGATAGTTTTGCTCACATTATTTGCTGCATATATGTTGCATGCAGGCTTACGTATAATGATCAAGTACAACAAAAATGATATTGGTCCCAAATCACTGTGCAAGATATTATTGGAGCCATCAAAGGGAGAATATGAACACATTTCACAGAAGTGTTCAGGGAGAGGCAATATTGTTTGTATTGTTTGTGTTAATTTTGTTAATACACTGGTACAATTTACAGTTGTGACGGTCAGTTCATGTACTATTAGGGGATTAAGTCAGTAGAATATTTAATTACATTATGATTTCTCCTTTTTGTTCTTGATTAATAAGTTAAAGTTGCAAAATGTTGAAAGAAACACTGACATCTATATGTTCTTCAGAAAGTAGTATTTAAAAGTTTGAGTATGTTAGAATTACTGTAACATATTTAGGAGAAGGAAGATACTATCAATATTGCTTCAGTTTTGTCCTTTTTACAATCTAAAATTATACTTTTTTTTATTGTTTTTTAGAGTGCAATGAGGATGTTCCATAACCTGAAGGATGTGGGATTTCTTCAGGTGAAGGTCATTCGAGCAGAAGCACTGATGGCAGCTGATGTTACAGGCAAGGATTCATTTAGTTTCTGTGACAGTAAATAGTAGTACTGGGCCTTTTTACAGGTGGAAAAAGATGTTTAAAACAGAAGATTATGCAATTATTATTGTCTGTTGCTCAGTCTCACCTTTTCCTCATTAAAAAATCCTGAGACCTAAAAACAAAACTTGTAAGCAAGGCAGCAGGTCATTCTAATGCTATCAGAGCTTCACATAGATTATTGCTGAAAAGGGAGAAATCTTTACTTTCTACATCAAAGGTCCTTCAAAAAATTGCATGAGATACATATGCCAGATACCTTTTTCTAGAGGATACAAATATATAAAATAATCCTAACTGAAGTTGAATCGAACAGACAAGGCAAATGAAAGGTAGTAGACATGGATACAGCTGTAAAGTTTTTGCCAAAATAATTGTTTGTCCCCTGCCAGATGCTTAGCAAGGCTGGTTTTGGTTTCAAATATTTAAAGCAAATGCAGAGTTTCCTTTAACTAGTGCTTGTCTGTTTAAGAGGAAAAATAAGATAATCTTTTTTTATTTTCTTTTTTAAATTATATGGGCTGATTGGATGATTTAACCTGTTTCTTTTCGTAACAAAGAAAAAGTATTTCAGCCAAACCAATCGTGTTTCATCAGAAATATCCAAGTTATGTCCTGAAAGTATAGCTACTGCCATTCTCTGTAAGTTGAATGAGGCTAAGTGAGTCTTGTGTCAGAAAATAGCCTTTACTTTTTTTTTCTGAAAAAGGCAAGTAAAAAGCAAACAATCCTAATGTAGCTGATTTGAGTGCGATTTGAACATAAATGTTGTGCTACAAGAGCAGATACAGATACATGGCAAGATATTCACTTTTTAATTTTCTTGTGCAAATTAGCATTAGTAGTATTTTTATTTTCTTAGAGGAGGTAACGGACCAAACATTTTATTGCTGAAACTGATCTTCCAGTTTGTGGCATGCAAAATAACAGATTCTATTTTTGAGGAGATTGGAGAAATGCTTCTAAAGATTCCTCACTCTGCTTTGACCTTATAATCCAATGTGGTCTGAACAGAGAGAGAGATTAAGTTATTCAGGGGCAAATGGGATAATTCAGTCCCTGACCTCGTTCAGTCTTCGACTTTTCCAGATCAACATGTCATTTGTGCTGGTTGGACAGTTTTTTTGGAAATGCATTTTATTAAATTAAAGATGTACAGAGCTACCAAAAATTTTCAGACATTAGATTTAGGATGCCAGTCAGGAAGACTGGGAAGAACATTCAGTACCTTGCCTGTGTCCTGAGTTTTTGTTCACTAGTATTTATAAAGTATACATGCTTTTTAAAAACACTGTGCATTTCAAACACATATAGATAGGATGATAGTATCTGGTATTTTCAAAAGAGGACAAAGTATTTTTATTAATTTGTGTGGATGTGTACAGATAATTTCAGATTGAACGGTGTAGTAATATTTAGTGGTCATTTGTTGTTTGTCAGTAAATCATGTCTGCAAAAATTACAAAAAAACTTGACCCCTCACCTTTATGCAACTGAGCAATAATTACTAGTCAGTGTAGAGAGCACTGTCAGCAGTAGTGTAACTTACACGATTAAAGATTGTTTATGTGAGTAAAAGCTTATGTAGCCTATGTGAGTAGCTTGCTCTTCCTAATACATCATTTTTTTACAGTTAATCCTTTGCCCTTCTCTGAGTCTGAAAAGTAGCTGAAACACCTGTATAGTGCTTGTATGATTTGCTCTGTTTCCTGTCTGTTGAACATATCCCATTTCACTTTCAGGAATCTTTTCATATGAAGTAATAAGTCACAGTTTATTAGTTTGGGATGAATGGATTTTAAAAATCCGTAATATTCCATCATTAAGCATAAGCATAGATTTCTTCCAAATGTGAAATTTTTCTTTTGTTCCCATACATTCATTGAGAAGCATTGTAATACTGTATTAACTCTGTGTGAATAAAGAACAATTGAGACTCACGTTAAATGAATGAGTAAAAAGCACAAATTACTTTTTAATGAAACCCTCAATTCTTCTCCTTTCCAGAGAAAGCCTGTAGCCTTGTTCAGCTGAATACTACTACAGTAGGTCACTTCAGTTAAGCCCCGAATAAACTGTTGGTAGATGAGAGTAGCTTTTTCTTGTGTGTCAGTAGCCCAGTATTGGACAGTGCACTTCAAATCATTAAGGTTAACACAGATTTTAAAAAAGAGAGGGAAAATGAGGGAGAGGGTAAATAAAAAAGGGGGAAGAGAGACTAAGGGTGGTGGTTAAGGACTCAGTTTTCAGCTCCCACATATACACGCATGGTTTGAACAAGATGCTGGGGTGGACTGAGATTTCCATGTTGTGGGCAGGTGAGAAAATGGCTACTAACAGTCTGAAAATTGAGTTCTGTTCAAGTGTGCCATAACTGGGTTTGAAAAAATCTGAGAAAAGCACAGCATCACTCGTCTTTATCCAGACTACCTGCAAGGAAGTGACTTGCCTGGGAAAGGGGCTACCATGAAGGGGTGAGCGGTTCCTGATGGGTGCTTGAAGCCTTTCCCTGACCTCAGAGGGAGCTGAATCACAGGGTCTCTCACAGGACCGGGGCCTTAAAGAGTGCTGTTTGGTTTATCAGGATGTTTTCCATGGAAAATTGTCTCTCAAGATCATTCTTGCCAGCATCAAAACACAATTCTGTGGCTGCCACCAGTACAAAATTATGTTCTGTTGGAAATTCTGTTTGCAGCAGGTGTTCTGTCATTCAAAATATGTGTACTTTAATATGGCTTTTGTTTTGATACTATGATCTAACAAATGGAATAGTAATATTGACTATACTTTTTTACATTTTCTTCTCTTCCTGAGAAGAAAGCTTCATTTAAATCATCTGTTGTGTTGTAGCTATTCAGTGCAAGGCTGCTTTCTCCCTAAAACCTCAGGTAAAAGCAGTTGTACTTTTCCCTCTCCTCTTCTTTGCTCAATTATGGTTCCTCCAGAAGACGTATTCTGACAGTTTCATATGTGGATGTAATGAAGAACTTTTAAATAAGGAAATATTCTGATGATACAGTAAAATGTAAAGTATAGTGGATTGTTCTTGTCAGTTGATCTCTGAAATTAATACATAATCTGTTTACATAGGCCATGCAATTTTTGGAAAGCAACAGACCTTTCACAAATGAAATAGTGTCAGTTAAAGCAATAGGTAAATTTCTGCTACAGAACATACAGGTGGGGTTTAGGGGAAATGTGCTGTTTCCACAAACAGCATTTGCTTCTCCTGTTTTGGGTCGTATACTTTCATTCTTTCCCTTATAACACGCAATAAAATTAAAAAGCTCTGCATTGTTAATGATGGGAAGGAAGCTTGGTGGGAAAAGATGTTCTACAGGTTTTATCACCATCAGCACAAGTCCTATTATTTTGAAGAATAATAGTTAGCAACTCAGATTCATTAGCAGAGCAAAATCTGAGCTCCTTGTGACAGTCTGCCTGGAAAACAGTTTGTTTTGCTGTCTTTGGGCTTTAATTAAGACATGTTCCATTCTAGCCCCCTTGCCTGCCCGTCGCCCACCCCCACCCTGCTTGCTGTGTCACAGACCGGCGATCAGACGCTTTCAGATGGTCCAGCCCATGACTTTGACCTTCTGCGCGGTCCGGCGTTCCCTGGGGAACCGTTCAGCTCATGAGGTCTGATTTCACACTTCCAGGATGCCTCGGCTCTCTTAACAATGACAGGGAGACAAAGCCCTTTAGAGCGGGCCGCATGGGGACTTGTTTAAATTGGAAACTAGAGAGGAGTCAAGGAACAAGGTTACAGGCTACAGAATAGTGCTTTTAATAAAGAGCTCACAGCTCTGGTTCAGCTCAAAGAGGGCTACCTCTGTACAATTAATTGAGACATTTATCTGGAGCATCTTAGGCCTCTACTTTCTCACAGAATTATGTGATAAATATCAGCTAAGAGGCAAATGAGATGTGCATGAAATGAATTTTTAACACTTTGATTACTGTGTCTCCAGTCTTCATTAGAAGTTAATTTATTTGTATTTCTGACCTCATTATTAGTCAGATGTCTGCATTTTTGGGGGATGCTGAGATTTCAGAACCTGGTCTTTGAGATAGATTTTACTGAAGAGCTCAGTGATATTTAGGTTTACAGTCAAAAGCATTTCAGACTTCTTCACATTTAGGAATAGAAAGTGAGCATAGGAAATGAGAGAGAATTTTATTTTCTTTGTAAGTAAATTGTGTTCAGCCTTTCTTCTAAGAAAATCATGTTAAAATTTTGATTAAAATATTTGAAAGTAGAATGAAGATACCAAGACAGCTAAACGTGCAGAATGTAAATGAGTTTTCTAAAATCTGTTCCACTAAGATATCCTAATATGTTGTGTGCAAAAATAGTCTTTAAAATTGTTCCTCAAATGCTAGCAAATGTCAGAATGATGTACACAAATGTTAAATTCAAAAAGGTATAGAAGCCTATACATTTAAAATTGAAGGAATAAATTCAGAGACCCTTTGGAAATATGTTTCCAAAAGTAATTTGCTCTGTCAATTAGTGCAGCTAGATTTCAATATACACTTCAATTATCTTCGTAAAGTAATGAAATCTGTTAGATGGACAGTATTCTCTGGTAGATAAAATCTCATCTGATCCTGTCTGTGTAGTTTGCCTCAAGATGTTAGTCCAATATAATGTAATGCAAAACTATCATTTTTTCCTATTGAAAGTAGCAGTTTAAAGTTAAGGCAAAATTAGGATTTAAATGACTTTTAGGATTAAATATCCAGCAAAAATATTTGTAATTATTACCATGTATCTGTTTATCCATAAAGATTCTGTGGAAATAAATTGAACATGGTTGTGACACTGCACTGAATCGCTTGGTAAGATGCCTTCAGCATTCATGAAATCAGCCCATTGCAACATGATTGCAGCAACGCTGCTGAAGAGTGATTATCATTTCCATTTTAAAGTTGGAGAAGTAAGAAAGGTTAACTGACTCAGCTAAGGCCCACAGAGCAAGTCCTTGTCAAAGCTGGCATTTGGCTTGGGTCCTGTGCTTAATCCATTAGATAAGGCAGCTTCTCATGCTATTGAGCCATTCCTCCTTCTGGCCAAAGGTCAGACTGACTGCTCTGTTGCAGGCAGCTGGCTGGCAGGGATCTTGGAACAACATTAGTGACATTAGCGTCTGCATGAGTGGCACTGCCCCCCAGAGTCATGAACTGGGTGTCTTGTCTTCCCAAAAAATAAAGGCATTTTTTGGCTGCAGGGACTTGGACAGGCATGGCCAGCATTAGGGAAGAACCATAATAACCTATGAAATATTCAAACAATATTTCAGCTTTCATAACCAAGTTAAACTTGGCTGAACTTTGTGAAGTTGCGGCTTATGAACTCGTCTTTCAGAAATGGAAGTAGAATTGAAATCTACTACTCAATCTATTCAATCTTTAGACTACCCAAAACTTTTTAAGTAGTCTGATTGTAATACAATCTTGATACTGTAATTTGAACTATAAAAAAAACATATATTTAGTCCAGAGTAAAGCTGGTGGTCTGCTTAAAAATGCTTCATGGTCTAGCAGACACCAGAATTGGTTTTCTATCAGTTTGTAGAACTTTATGGACTGAGCAGCGACAGGTAAATGTTAGATTTGAGTCTGTCCTGCCACATGGTTCCTTTTCTTTTGAGAAAACTGTTAAAAAACGGTACTAGGAAATGATTTTTGTCTCTGAATCTGAATAAATGTGTGCGTTTTTAGCCCAAGTAGAAGCATCTCCACAGGGCTTGTGAGAGGTTAGCCCCATGCTATCTGCAGTCTCTTGTGAGTTAATCTTTACGAAGTGCAGTAAGTTTTTCAGGGGATGAGTAGGTCTCCCATATGCTTCTTGGCTTGAAGCTTCTCTGGGAAGCAATTGCATCAATGGTAGTTGCTTGTAAGAGTCCATGGCAGCTCTGACTATGAAAGAGTCATTGTACGATGACTGATGGTCTGATTTTTTGTTTACTACAAGCTGATTTCTCAAAGATTGAAAACACAACAGCATGGTGTTAATAACTATGCACCGGTGGTTATTTCAGAAAACAGGGAATTATTTTGCTACATAAAATATGGATGTTGCCATATGTTTGATTACTACAGTCTCTTTTTTTTTACATTATCCAAATAATACATAGCTGACATGCAATTTTCTAGAGACAAATGCTTACCTTTAATAGAGTTTTATCATGAAAGAACATCTAAGTTAAAGTTGTACCAAGTATGGTAAACAAAAAATGCAAATTTAAGCTCTGATAGCTATTTATCAAGGAAGATAATTTGCGTACAAGTGGAGCCAGAAAGTGAGCATGGAAATGCAACAATATTGAAGTCACTGTTTTGAAGAACTACTGAGCAGATTTTTGCTGGGAAGACAAGCTATGAAGAAGCAAGAATTCTTGGGGGGCAACTCTTTCTCTCAGAGACTATTTAAAGGCATATCTGTTTAACTTGCCCATAAATACAGATCACATTGTATTGCAATTTGACAGCTCTAACATTCTGGTAAAGTTCATATTTATACATACAAAAGATACTAGCATCTGAATTGATCATGTCATTCAGTCTGTTGTGAAAAAATGTGTTACTTTGGGAGCTGAATTAGGGATGAAGCCCACTTTGTTGTTTTAGCGGGATTTGTTGCCCACTGGACTTGACAACGTAGAGAGGCTTCAGTTCACATCAAGCCTGGAAGATGGACTGCAGCAACATGCATCTCTGAGATGGGTGCCCTGCTTAGCTTTCTGTCAGGCGCATGACATCAGGACTTAAGTGTCTGAAAGTTACCTAACATCTTTTGTGCTTGCTGATGAGGTAGAGCATAATGAGACAGTTTATCTGGCAGTGTGGAAATATGGGTGTCTTTGAACTCGTGGAACAGGCATTTCCCAAACTTTCCAAGCTGTAGGTCACAATAGAACTGTTAGATAAAGTGCTGCTGCCGTAACTGCTTGAGAAAAAAAAAAAAATCAGAAGCTAAAATTGTTCAGTTTGATGTTTTATTGTTTTGATTTTCCTGAGTAGTTTGAGAAGCAATTCAGAATTGTCACTACTTAAGTCTTTTTAATGGTGAAAAAGTATATATTTTAAGGAGGAAAAAAGGTTGTTCCAGTTTCCAACCTTCTGAACTCCAGATAATGAACATGAGCTCAGAACATAGAAGGACTTCCTGTGTTTATAGTGTTCCATGTGAGGGACTCAATGCTGATAGAAGTAAAATAATTTATGTAGATCTAAGTGAAGTAATCTCAGTTTGCATTCCTGTCTTGCTGACTGTTTAAACATCAAGTGCAATACGGCATTGCACAGGAGAAGGTATCTGTCAAACTAGTTGCAATCTATGGTGTAATGAATAAAGTGGGAGGCTTCAAAAGGTAAGTAGTTCTTTAATTTTTTTTAAGCAGGAGCTTACAGTGTGAAGCGAAACACCTTCTGGGTGTAATTCTTGGGTAGTATGGGTCTATAATGAATAAAAGGGGAGAAAAGAGTGAGAAAGATCCATCAAAGTAGAGGCTAATTTCTTCTCCAGATCACTATGAGCATTATTTAAATCAGTACTTTATTTCCATCATTTTAGGAGCCTTTAGGACTGTAAGAGTAGAGTTCAAAAAGCATGAGACATTATTACAGTAACAGAATGGATTAATGAGATTTGTTTGACTTCTTATTGAGGTTTACTGCAGGTTTGATTTCAGTCACTGGGAAGGTGTACTTCACTGGTTTTACTACCTACTCTTCTTATGGATTCCTTCAAACAGTGCCAGGCATAATAGTGATTAGTCCCACTCAGGTCGTAGGATTACTCAGAACCATAAGTGCTGGTTTCAGTGACACTGGGAGCATGCTGTAATGTGTGAGTGCCTTAAGCAGGTGATGGTCTTATCATTTCTTGCACAGCACTAAGCACACACATTTAGGGCTATATTTGGATCCAATTTGTGGATGTCATCCTGATCAATAAACTTAAGTACCTCTAAAGTCATCGAATCAGAAGTTGGAGGCATATGAAGGGCACAGAGCAGCGAGCTAGTTAGAGCAGCCTCAAGCAGACACACAGTTTGGATAAAATTTCTTGACATATGACAGGTGATACATGGTGATATATGACAGTCGTGGTTCAGTTTGTAGTGAAAAGCATGCTTCTGATGATAATACAATTTCAACCGATGTAATTGAGCTTAGGAAGCTCAAGTCTAATTGAAAGTTTTAAAGCATACATTTAGGACTGCTAAATGGTTATCACATACATTTCTGAACACATATTTCTTCAATACAGAAATGAAAAAGCTTTATTTTATTTTTTTCCTTAAATTGCTAATTTCATTAACTGCACAGAAGTTGTCTGAGACTGGCTTGGTCAGAATACATGCTGCCTTTAAGATACAGTTTCGGGGTAATACACTGATGAATATATGTGGTAAATTCCTGGATTTCCTTAGTCTGTAGGCTAAGGAGACCTAAGGACATAGTCTTTTAATGATCTCATGCTCTCCTAAGGCTCTCATTAGGAATGGTCCTATTATTTTAAACTCTTGCAATGCAGCAGGTTGCTATGGCTGTCAGTGAGAGGTAAGATTATAGTCATTTATTTTAATAATAAAAACTTGAAGGATGACAGATGGATGTGAGTTTTACCAAGTCACTTGTATGTTTCTCTGGCTTTGTCTTTCTGGATCACATTCACTTATTTGGGTCGGTATCCAAATAACGTTTGCACATACCATATGTTTAGCGTGTCAACTAAGAGTGTTCTTTCAGATACCCAGCTTAGTTACGAGTTTTTTAGCATATGGAAGAAGTGCCCATAGGCGATGGTGAAGGGCCTTGCAGATAGGAACTTCATAGCCTCCTCTTATGGTAAAAGCAGTATGCGTTAGCAGAGATCTCATAGCAGGGAAACTTCTACTTGTGAACCATGTTATTTGAGCCTTTGCTTGCACCTTCTCATAGTACTTCCTTTTATCATTATGGATCTCAAACTTTTCTCAGCTTATTTGGGCAGAGGAGCGAGGGACTTGAAAAGTTGTGCATGGGAGATTGATTCTTTTATTTCTGAAAACCGCTTCTCTTTGGTTTGATCGAGGACCTCTGTGATTCATTACACACTATATTTAGCATTCTTAAATGGTTTGATACACAAATCTGAAGGTTGTCTTTGAAAGAGTCATTGTCAACAGATGCAGAAAATAAATGAATCTATTAAATACTTTTTTTTTTACAGGGGGCCTTTAGACACTCTAGTACATTTGCTCTATGTACAGTAAGCACAAATCACACTGTACTATCATATGCAAATATGATGCTGTGAAAAAAAGGAGATAAAATAATAACACCTAGCTTACCTTTTTTTGTCAGTTCTGCCTTGTTATTTTAACTACCCAGTGGTTTGGGTTTTGTTGTTTGTTTGCTTGCTTGTTTGTTTGTTTTCCAAATACTGAAATCAAGAGAATGTAAATAAATATGAATTATTTAAGTTTCCTACAACCGTTTGGGCTTGTCATGAAGTAGGAAAACATCGATGCATGATACGCTGACTAATGAATTAATCCTTTTTCAAATTTAATGGGACAGATTCAGTGATACTCTGTGTTCTAGAAAAGGTAAACATCTATTCTGACTGTAATTCACAATGTGTTTAAAACAATTATTCTTTGTCATTAAAGTTAATAATATGCACATTAACCTCTGATGTAGTCTGAATCAATACTGCAGTTTGGAAGATCTGACCCCTAGACAGCTTTGTCTAAATATTGATTTCATTGTCATTTGTATAAGGTATGAAACAAATTACATGCCTTCCTAATATCATTAATGTAGCTCCATTGAGCTAATCAATTTATAGCTCCTTATAATACGTGACATAGCATGGTGGAATTGCTGAAGACACTGTGAAATGCAATTGCATAGTGTGCTGGACTTGATTGTGGAAGGCCATTGCCAACACTCAATAACTTTCAAACACCTTGCCACCCAAAGAAAGTCCAGAGACAAGAATGACCCACTCTGTAATATGCAATTTAGCTAATTTCCAGTAGAACAAGTTTCCTTGTGTTCTGTTAGCAGCAATTTATTTTCCAGCTTTGTACTAATGTATTTATAGCCTTAAATGAAAATAACATACGCTTGTATTATGTGCCAGAATGTAAGCACGTACAGAAGTCAGCCATGCTAGAAATATGATCCTTGTACAAAGTTAAAAATTTGCCTGTAGTGTACCTGGTTGTCTGTGAATTTCATTTTGCTAATTGGTTTAATAGCAAAATGATGAGCATCAGGTTGTTCCTTTCAACTACTGGATAAAATCAAAGTAGGAGGGAGAGCATTCCTCTGTCTTGGCCAGGATTTACAGTTGCCGTTACTGCTGTAATTCAAAATTTTACTCCACACTATGATTTATTCCCTTTAATGGCTCTTTGCTGCATCTGTCTTCACACTGTGACCCCTCATGTTTTTGTTATTGCTCCTTCCATCATAGCTTTTCCTCAGATCTATACATTCTTACCCTTCCTTCCAGGAAATTTCAGGGTTGCCCTTGAAGTCTTTCCCTTCTTTTGCTTCTTCCTTCTTTGGAGAGCTCCTTTTTTATACAGGTAAACTATTGCTAAACATGTGACTCAGATGCCAAATATCTTTGTCTTCCTTTCCAAATACAAATCCTGGCTTTGTGGATTTCTAAGAAAAAGCTTAACGTAACTTACATGTTCATGCTAAATTTCTAATTGGAGTGATTTTTCTTGTCTCTTTGATTGGTAGCTGAGCTCAACTCACCTTATGTAATTGGCTCAAATTTGCCACACATTCAGAGGCATCCCCCACACACTTCCTTTCCCCGTTCTTTTTCTTTAGATTAAAAAAAAAAAATCAACTTCACTACCCAGTCAAGTGTACCGTTTCCGTTACCTATGTATTAAATTTTCAAAGCAGCATCTTCATACTTTCTCCTGCATTGACTTTCATGCTGAGAGACCTTGTAGATGTGTACAAAGCTACTTCATTCTGCCTTAATGTATACAAAAACCTCAACTACATTTGAGCTTCTGCTGTGCTGAGACTACAGCCCATCATTCCAGCTGATATTGTCTCATTGCTTAATTGTACTTGCTTATTTTCTCTGGTGTTAAGCTTTTATCTGAGACTGTCTTTAAGGCTTTTTGATTTTGGGGAAAGGATTCATACAGCATGAAACATGTAGGGCATAGTAATCTTTGGATAAGTATCATAGGTGCTATGTTATTACAAATAGTGTGGAATAATACGTTTCCAACATATCAAAATCCTCTAATTATGCTATCAGTGCAGCCAACATAGGTTTGGCACAATTAAAGTTCTCTCAGCTGTCTCAGAAGGGTGTTTGGCACCTTTTAGGAACATGCTGGTTTTGATCAGAAAAATCTGTATGGCAGTTTTTTTCTTTTCATTTTTCTCTTTTCCTTCCTCTTTGCTTTCATGGAAAAAAAAATGTTATTTTAGTGAAAAATGTTAATAGGTGACAGGGATTAAGTCTTTTATGATGATGATGAAAATAATACAGACCATAAGACTTACCTGGATTAATTCTTGAGTGAATTAAAATGCATCTTAGAAAATCAAGTAATTTTGATTTTAAAGGTGCTCATGTTGGGTTTTCTAAATTCATAAAATTTGTTCCAAAATCTCTCTTAATAGGTAAAAGTGACCCCTTTTGTGTAGTTGAACTGAACAATGACAGACTGCTGACACATACCGTCTACAAGAACCTCAACCCAGAATGGAACAAAATCTTCACATTGTAGGTATTTGGGTTCTGTGAGCATTTGGTGCTTAATATTTTTACTGTGTTTTTTTTTTTTTTTTTTAGCTTTCTGTTTTTAAAAAGAATGTATGTGTAAATTAAACACAGCAACTGCTAATTCCAGTGAAAGTGATGTCCGGTGACATATTCCTGTTTCTAAGCTAAACAGCTGAATACTTTTCTAAGGATTAAAAACATGAAAAAATATGAACTTTTAAACTTCTAAAACACAGAAGAAGTACTATTTTAAAGGTAAAAAAAAAAGCAAGGTCTGTGTCTTGTAAACCAGAAATAATGAATGCTGAACATTCCAGACTCCTGCTATCTTCAGTGGGAATTTCAAGAACTTACCACAGTTATTTTGACCGTGACAATTTGAGTGGAAAAAAAGATGTTATACTCTGCTGTAAAATGTTTTTAACTTTGGTAAACATTAGAAAACTATATGAAGGAAGGAATTTTAAATGCATTCATACTTTTCTGAATTATGGTTCTTGTATCTTTCTATCAACTCTACTTGTTATTTCCATTTGCCAAATGCACTTCTCGCAGTACGGACTAGTGTCGTAATAGTGCAGTGCTGCTGTTGGGCAGTCTTCAGCACTTTGTTTCCTGGGAAGTGACACAGTCCTTATTTTATATGCCTGTTATTTTGAAGAAAGTAAAAGGTTCTGACAAAGTAGAAAAAAGTCTTCCGCAAACAAAATGTTTCTGTTATTTGTCTTGCTCTGTTGCCTTCTTTTTCTCTCTGACTGCAGTGTGACATCAGTGAGTAGAAAACCGATCAGCTGCAGGCTCCTCTGCTGCTGAAATCAGCCAGCAATCCACTGCAAAACCAATAGAGGCTTTAGCTTTGTGTGCATTTGTCTCACTCTATCATAAATGAAAATGTTATGTTTTGCCCTTGATCTCAAAGCACAGTCTGATTTTAATCTTCGTATTTTTTTCCTCTACATTTATTGTTTCTGTGCTTGGCACCCACAGCTTTCCTTGCCTTGCATTTGGCTCTCAGGAATGAACTCTGAACAAAAGAAAAAACCTCACAATAGTTGTACTTCTCATTAGCTTATTAACATAGCTCTCATTTATGTATCTGTACAAACATGCTAATTCTTCATTAATTTTTTTTAATTATCTATTGATAGAGCCAGTAGCTAATCAACCTCTACTTCTTGACAGTGTACCCTACATAAGGAGTTGCCTGTTTTTATAGAAGACAAAAGACTGATCAGGAATCAAAAAGAAAAGCTCAAATGACCTTCAAAGACAGTTTTCACCTATCTTACATGTTTATCGGTTATCCTCAAATTTGTTATTTAATTTTGGAATAGCAACGCAGTTTGTCTGGGGGCATGTATTATAGTGAAGTTGGAGGGCTCTCTTGGAATTCCTTTTCCCAAATCAGCTGTTTAATCAGTGATGAGTTCTCTCAAACAATTTTGGTATTTTTTCTCTGAGTAAGGAATGTGATTTTTTTCACTTGAGAGTTTACATTATACAGTGACATTCGTTGTGAATGGTGGTGGAGTGTTTAATAGCTCGCAGGCAAGGAACAGAACTAGCTGAAAAATGCATTGTTTCTTATTGCTTGTTCCTAATTTGTTGTAATGACTGCTGTATTTTTGTAATTAAGCAAGGATTTTAGAATTAAAGAGCTCATTCTCTGTACAAGGATGCATTCATGTGGCCGATGATTGTTCTCACTTACAAGCCTGCAGATAGCACAGTATTTGCAGCAGGAATTACAGCAAGGGTAGCAGTGCTTCAGGGTGGCTGTAAGGCTCTCAGCCTGCTGCCTGCCGTGGTAAATCCCCAGCGCTGCTCTGCGCTGGCTCCCTTTGCAGCTCATGCAGTGCTAATGCCAGGTAGGAGATTTAAAGCAACATCCTTTGGAAAACTTCAGCTGGCAAAGCCCTGCAGAGCATGCAGTTGTTGCAGCTTCTTAAGAGCACTTGGGTTGTACGGAGTGATGCCTCTTGCACTTGGATCTTGCTCTCAGCTGTGACTTGGCAAAATGCACGGGTTTCTGTTTTTGCCACCCTTTTGCACTTTTGTCCTTGGTAACTGCTGGTGTAGGTGACTTCTCCGTGTGTGCTTTTTCCTTTGTAGCAATATTAAAGATATCCACTCGGTGCTCGAAGTGACAGTTTATGATGAGGACCGCGATCGGAGTGCTGACTTTCTAGGCAAAGTTGCGATACCACTGTTATCTGTAAGTTTCATTCACCTGACACACCACTCTGTATTTTTCCTGGTGAAGAAGGGAGAAAGGAAAAAAAAAAAAAAACAGAAGGGAAGAAAAAAAAAAAAAAGATTTGCAGCTCTGTGTCTGTCATTTCTCAACCAAGGTCTGTAATAAGAACACTAAAATTTTAACATACTCCATTCACGGCCATGTTGAATCCCATGATAGTTAATTTTTCCTGACAGACTCGGTCCTGGTAATGAACAGGTACTTGTCAGACTTGCCACAGTTGTTTTGGGTTCTCTGTCAGTTTCAGCAGCTGGGGGTCAGGGGTCACTTGGGGGGGGTATTCAGTGGAGACCGCGAGACAGACGGCTGTCATGTCCTTTTCCTGCAGATTCAAAATGGTGAACAGAAAGCCTACGTCTTGAAAAACAAGCAGCTGACAGGGCCAACAAAGGGGGTCATCTATCTTGAAATAGATGTGATTTTTAATGCTGTAAGTCTTAACTTTGGCTTTTTTGTACTGCTAAAGAGTTCAGTTTCATGAAAGCTTTTGTTCCCGATTTGTAGAGAATTTCTGTCATTCCTCATTTTCTCTAAACCTTGATGTATACCACAGAATACTCTTCTGCCACTGCCTGGCACACCCACTCTTTTTGTTGCTGCTGCTGCTACTGCTGCTAATGCACGAAGCAGCAGACCCTGCCTCTGTGTGCATCTGTGTGTCCTGGGCTTAGCAGCTGTGACTTTGAAACTTTGTAATTTTTGCAAATCAGAGCATGTGCTTTTAGTAAGGAGCGAGTAAGCTTGAAATATTGACATACATTTTAATGTGTAGGTGAAAGCCAGCATACGAACCTTAATGCCCAAAGAACAGAAGTACATTGAAGAGGAAAACAGACTGTCTAAACAGGTAAAGAGTAAGGAAACACTAATCCTTTCCAAAAGCCTTAATATCAAGTGTGCACATCTAAATATCTGGTATCGTGCTGCTGAGGGTAAAGAATAACATTTTCATTACCTGCTTACAAAAGAATATGATAGGTAGGAAGAGGCAGAAACAAAATACGTGCTTTTATTGTATTTCTTCTTTATAAACTGCAACTTAATTTCCGTGAAATACGTGAATAAGAACACAGTTCAAACCATCAGGTTCCACACATATCAGATGATAGTGCAGGTGCATGTAAACTAAGTCTTGCATAAATTTTTGCTGTTAACCTTGACCTGAAAGACCTCAATTTTTTAGTGTTTGAGAGCCTTTCAGCATTCTTGTCCCAAATTTTTAACAAGTTTATGGAATAAGGTTTGAATCTCAGGTGAAAGCAAACTGAAACTCTTTATAACTTTTTAGAACCATCTGGGTAGGAAATGTGTGGACCCTATTTCTTTTTTTTTCTTTTTTTCTTTTTTTTATATTTTTGTGACAGATTAATATTTTGTTAAACACTATTTACATCTTACCTTTTTCTGTACCTGAATTACTTTTGTTTCAGTTTTTCTTCTTAATATGAATGAGAATGGGAGAATGAGAATGGGAATTTTATATGGGAGAAGTGGGCTTTTGGTTGAATTGTGGCAACAGGATGTTTTGGTTTTTATCAGTGAAAAGTCAGAAGTCTTGGAACAGATTTTATTTTGCAGAAAACTTACTGACTTGAACATAACTTGTGTTATCTGCTGGATTAACTCTGTATCAGTTATTTAAGGAAATATATTGATATTAAAAAAAAATTCAAAAGGCAGAATATTTCTTTCTTTACTCTTGTGAGTGAAGAGTTTACTAAACCTGTATTTTTCACTGTTATGCCACCAAAGAAACAGGAATGCCTTTTGTCCAAGATTTATTCTTCTCCCCACTTTCATAATGGAAAATGGCATTATGCTTTCTGCAGATGGCAAGAGCAGTAAACTTTAAATATCTAACTGGTGATTTGATTTGGTTTTGGGTGAGTTTTTTTAGCATAGGTGAAATATCCCACCATAATACCACCTAGAGAGTACAAAAAAGAATTCATTATATGTGACTAATGCAATAGCATTTCAAAGCAACCAAATGTTCTGGGAGAGAATATATCTTACCTAGCCAGCATTTTCTATGCTATTCAATACAGAAATTGAACGATTCACTTGTTTGTTCACTTTTTTTGGTCAAGAGTATTGCCATTTTAGTCAATTTAAGGATAATCTGCTGAATTATGCCTCATCTTGACAGAGATGCTGCAAAAGTTATTTTGATAAAATACTTAAACACACCTGGACATGGTGATGATGTGAATTTGTTATGAAGGAGAAAGTTTGGGTGTAAAGAATATTGCGAATCTTAGAGAAGTAATTTTGCATGGTTTCAGGTTAGCATCCTACAGCATCTTTTTATGAAGAAAGGTCAGAATTTTTTGAACACTTAAGAATGGGGAAAGTGTCACTTACTTAGTAAAACTCCAATATGTTAATAACAAAAGTGCTCACGATATTTAATAAGTAACTTTTTAAAATAAATCTCCAGTTGTCACCTAGTTGTGGAAGGAAATAGAGCAATTTGTGTATCATTTAGAGCTAAATTCAACAAACGACAGTTGACACACATATCTAAAATTCTCTCTCTTCCAAGTGTCTCTAATTCTAAAATATTCTCTGTGTGTGAGTTAGACAGCTTACCATGCTATTTTTCTCAATCTTCACTCAAATTAGCAATGAGAATATTATAAGCATGAACCTCTTCTGCAGCTCTTGGGGTTCTGAAATATTTTTTTCCTTTAACAGCTTTGTTTTGTTTATTTTAACAGCTGCTGTTAAGAAACTTCATCCGCATGAAGCGTTGTGTCATGGTGCTCATAAATGCCGCCTACTACATTAACAGTTGCTTCGACTGGGATTCACCCCCAAGAAGTCTTGCTGCTTTTTTGGTATGGTCTTCCTTACGTTACTATTACTCATCCTTGTGTATTTGTGTTCCAGGCTAAGGGATGATACAGTGTTGATCTGGTGGTTTCTGATTTCTTATTTCATTTAAAGTTTTATTTAAAACTAAGAGGGTATCACAAATCATTTTTATTCACATTTTTTAAAACTAATTAATTGTATAATGTCACACAAACAATATAGTATTTTAAAAATATTTATAATTGTACAAATAACAAATATGTGATAGAACACAGTACAGTTAGTGAACTATGAATGATAAATATCAAGCTTTTCACACATTAATATGCATGTGGAGTACCTATCCACTGTCTGTTGAAGAAAGAAAAATGGAATGACATCCTGTTCTCTTTGGCTAGTGAGATTCTTTCATGGCATTGCTGTGGCCATGGAAAAAGTTGTGTTGCTATTAAATCTTGCTGGTTTCCAGTCACAGAACACATTCAGCATTGTGGTAGTTGGAAACGCATAGAATTTGGGTGGGGAGAGCTGTGTATTTTACTATTGTAATTTTAGAGCATTGCAATGGAAACGTGTTCCTATTACATGTACATGAAAGCTTTTGGTTTTTTCAGTTTTCGTTTAGTATTTCTTTTACTGCGTGGTAGTTGTCAATACCTTATTTCTGCATCAGTAGCGTGGCTTCATACATGTTTTCCTGATGTGCATCCAAAGGTTTGGTCTTGCTTCTCAAGCTGTTGTTATTCTGTCCAAGGATCACATTATCCTTCTATTGGACGAAACACCTGTAGCATATTTTTTATTAGCTGAGTCAAATCTACATGAACTTCTCTCATGATTGTAAGGTTTGGATTTAGTTGTTTTCTGGACTTCCATAGCTGTCATTGGTCCATGTAAAAATCTCATACCTTTCTTGGGAGTAGTTCACCTGCATGTGTGATGCTGAGTTGTGCTTCCGCACGGGTTATTCTGCAATTCAATAGATTCTATAAAAAGTATTTAAAGTACTTAAATGTATCATTTCATCTCTTCAGTATTATACAAGTCATATCTCCTCTTAAAGTTGTCTCCTAGAGGTTAGCGCATGTCACAGTGAAATGTCAGTCCCAGAAAGGAGATGAGAAATAGGCCATTCTGTAGGTTTCCAGCTCTGTAGGTGGACTAGTAAATAATGTACTAGAGGTAAATTTTTAAACTAGCCATTTCTTCCGTGTTGGATTTGAAAACATGTTGATGTATGATATCACAGTACAGATTTACAACCATTTCACATCAGTCAAGTACGTGAGTGTTGAATTTTCACACCTTTGATTTCCCAAAGTTCTTAGCATTACAATTAGAGGTACCCATTTTTCATACCTCATCCCATGCCTTTGCTTTCCAGCGGGGCCCTTGTTAAAGAAGACAACATGAAGAAATTCTGTTCAACTAGCTCAGTTTTCACAAATAATGGGTTAGTTGTAATTAATAAAAGTCCTGGAATGCAGGACTACTCTTGGAAACTGACAGAAAGCCTTGATTAATATGTTGACTCTGAGTAAACTACAGTTGTATGCTTTATGCTCTTTGCATGCTGAAGTGTTCACCGCAGTTCTTTTTAAAGTCATTCTTCTTGGAGAGTTACAGTGTTAGTGGTAGAGACTAAAAGTTCCGATTATTTATACTGTAGAACTTACATGTCTCAAACTTTTAAATTATTTGAAACATCTTTTAAAAAGGAAATTCTTTATGAAAGTTTTATCATGGTGTTCCTTACTCATTCTTTCTCAAAGCTATCTAAATATACCAGCTCAATCTCTGATGTTTCACATGCTGTACCTAGAAGTACGGAGAACTAGAAGCTATATTTTCAACATTCTGGATTATGCATTCGCCAGCTTAACCAGTATTTTATCTATTTCTGTTGAACTTCATTGCCTTCACTGGGGATTTTGCCTGAATGACTTTTCTCTATTTTTCTCTCTCTCTCTTTTTTTTTTTTTTTTTTTTTTTTGAATATGTGTCTCAGTAATTCACGGGAGAATTATTGCTATCTAGACATATTTTTTTAAATTTTGGTGCTAAAGTTATTGCGACATGCTGTTGATGTGTTTTTTTTTTTTTTTAATCAGATATGCAAATGTATTTGCAAATAGCTCATGAGATATAGATTGGTCTGGCTACAGTGATGTGACTTTGGATTTGAACTACCAGATTTTATATTCTCTCTTCCTTCTTCTTTCTTTCGTATTAAATAAAGGAAGTGCATAGCAACAATGCTAAGTTAATGTTTCAGTTCTAAAGCAGCTTTACTATGTCAGAGACCGAAGATAATTTTTGTCTCAAAGATGATTAAGAATGTGTTACCACTTCGAACTTCTACTACTTAAGCACCTAAACACAGAAGAAAAGAACACATGCAGAGAGCCCTTGCTGTAAATTCACTTGATTTGCTGTATTTAAAACAAATTTCTAGATTAGTTTAGAAGTTAATTTTTGTATCTTTTTTTACTCAGTAATTAGTACACTATGCTTGAGGCACAAGAACTGTATTAGAGTATGCAAAACTGGATGATTTTTTCTTTAGATTAATCTACTGTGGGCACTGAAGTGTCTACTAAATTGGGCCTAATTTCCATCAGTTTCCTGGCCAGACATTTGTGTTCTTGCAGATGTCAGTGGGTGCAACGTAGGGGGAAAAAAGTGTACACTCTTTTTTTCCAGTACTGTCATTTCTCACTGTAATGAGCACAAAAATAATTGGACAACTGAGCTATCAGTAAAAGGACACACTTCAACATGAGTCAATGAATTATTTTACGGGACAAACTTTATCTTTAAATGTGATTGTAGATAATTTGTGCTACCATCTGTCCATTTGGAATTCTTTTAGCCTTTTCAGTCGTTATACAGTAAGTGCTGCTGTGTTTAACATTAACATTTGATATTTTACACATTTAATTTCTGTACTGCTGCGTGGTCCTTGGGGAGCTTCGCTCTAGTGCTACATGAGAGAGACAAAGTATTGATCAGTTAACATTTCAGCTACATTTATGTATGTCGCAAAATTAATGAAAATGCCAGACAAAAATGTCAGAGTGCACAAAAAGGTAGAATTTAAATTTGGTAGTTTAATGAAAAGTTTAAGATGTGCATTATCAAAAATGTCCCTTTGCCTTTAAAGTACAATTCATAACTGAGTAACTAAAAGGAGCCACATATTTTACTTAGAGGAGCATTGAACATGAAATATGAGGAAATATGTAATCTTCAAAGTATTTGGTATCCCAAAATGGCCTCAGTAAAGCACTTTAATTGCCTGCTTGAACATCTAACTGTTACTCATAAAATAAACTTGTTTCCTTTCTGCTTTGGAAGCAGAGTACCCTCACCCGCTCACACACATACTTTTCAATATGTTCTCCAATTAAAGCTTTCTGTGAACATACTCTTCCTTTCTTATTCCTTTGAATCTTTCTACACAGATGCATGCATGCACATAGAAAGTATTTTTCTTTCTTAAGCTTTGAAATATTGATAAAATGATGCACCCTGCATCCAAGTCATTTATCAGATCTAACTCACCTTCTCTTTGTCTTCTAATGTTGCACAATTCATGTGCGGAAATGACATAACAGTGTCCCTAGCCTTTGATTAAGTGTTAGTTCTCTTGCACATACACCATTTAGTAGTGGTGGTGTCATACTAATTAATTGAAACTGAGAAGAAAACAAGAAAACTGGCCACCAGCAGGACATGAGACTGTAAGATGATTTTGTCAACTTGCTTCGCTTTTCCCTATTGAGAAGGGAAGTACTCACTACTATGTGTTTCATAAGCAACTTTCACTAAAAGCTGAAGGAAGAAGATTACGTTTATGGTACTACCAGGGGTGGGAATGCACTTGTCTTAACTATTAAGTACTATTCTTTTTTAAACACTGTAATTTTAGGATAATTTTAGGAGATATATTTAACAACTTTAATTGAACAAGATTTTATTTTTGTAGATTACAAATGTACATGGTCAAACTGCTTTTTGCTAAACCTGGTGAAATGGTTCATTGGATTGTTTTCACTTACCACGGTCCAGAATTTGAAATTGGATGAAGTGCTGGTAAAGTAGTTGCAAAAAAAATCTTACATCCTAAAAAGCCTTTCCAAAAATTCCTGTTGGTGTCAAAACTGCCTCATCTCAAAAGAGAGTCTTGCAGAGGTACATTGACATGGCAGTGGCAAAGCCAGGTACAAGATTCATTTCTGATGCAGGGCACAAACTTCTGCAAGCACCTTTCAGCTTTTCGTCCCCAGCAACAAGAAAGAGAATGAAATATACCAGACTGTTGTCATTCTGTTTTTCCAAAAGTAAAGCCAGACAGAAAGAAGAGCAATCCTGTTTCCTCTTTCCTGATTTTCAATAACCAGCAGAACTGTGTGAGACTGCTGCAAATATACAGTGGGATTTGAGCATCCTTCAACACTTTGCAGAAAAAACTACATGTGAGGTTTTGGACAGTGGAATAGGAAGAAAACAGATACATACCACATCTTGGTATATATGACCATTGAACATTCTAGCAGCCATTAATAATCCCTATGTGCTTAACTACAGCAGTTGAGGAGAGATGCTGATGTGGAAACTGTTGGTGTCATCAATTGATACCTACCCCAGCACTGTGATGACTTCTGAGATCTGATGTTTTTGGCACTTTGCGTGCTTGCAAGTCTGATACAAATAAGGATTGGGCAATATTTTTATATGTTTAATTAAAATTCCTCTGCTATTTCTTTTTAATATTTACTTTCATTTTACTTCCTTCATAGACTGAATTTGTTCTTGCTGAATCGGTTTAGCACTGTTATTTATATGATACAGACTAGGTGCTGTTGTAGGTAGCCCCGCGTATCCTGTGTGCCATTCAGCTGCTGTTCCAGGAAGGCAAATGTCTGTCTCAGGGTCTGTGTCGCATCTGTGGTTGCCATCCAGGTGACTGGGGTGTCCACCCCAGGGCACTGTCTCTACTTTGAGTACTTAAATTGCTCCCACAGATGTTTGTTTCACTATCTGTTTTGGGTACTTACCTAACTTTCGTTCTGAATTCTTCATAATCTTGAAGTGTTTAATCTCAAAAATTCCTGTGCACTGTATAGAAATACTTCCCTCATTTTGCCTGAGAAATTGAGGTGAAGAGTCTTTATTGCTTCTCAGACAGTAAGCACACAGCAGATGAGGGCATTGTTTGGTATCTCTGCTGGGCATTGTCTTAGCTACCACTGCAGTCTTCCCACTTATTTTCCTTGTCTCACTACTTAGAAAACTGACAATTTTGCAGTGAATGTACTTGCTTATCACAACTTTTAAAATGCTGTTAAAGTCTGATGCACCAAAATATAATTTGTCAAGAATTATAGAAATTAAGAAAAGTGATTGGTTGCCATTCTGTATTTAGCGTTATCCAAGAAGTTTTTAAAAAAAACGTAAATTTTCTCCTCAGGCAGTGATGTGGGCAGAAAACTAGCTATTTAAATCATGTGATTTGTAATCTTGGGGCTGAAGTAAGTTACATACAGCAATGCATTGAAATGTTATTGCTTTCACTACTGACTTGGACAGTTCTTGAATATGTAAGATTAAAAGTGAGGAAGAATTAAGTGCATTGAGTTGCTGTAATAAAAAAATATAGGTATCGATACAGTATTAGTGGTATGCTGCAAACAAGGTGCAGACAATATCAGGAAAAATGAAAACAGTATCTTTTTTATGAATGGATTTGGAAATTTTAACTTTATTTTAATGTCATGCATACGGAAGTAGTGCCTCATATCTGAGTAAAGAGATTTTTTTTATTTTCTCAGAGTGCCAATGTTTGATGGAGCACTGGCACAGGGACTCAGAGACTCTGTGGAGACCTTTGAAGATCTCCAAAAGCCACCTGGAGTTGGGCCTGGGCATCCTGCTCTGGGTGTCCCTGCCTGGAGCAGGGTTTGGGACAGATGGACTCAGAGTGCCCTACTAACCTCAGTCAGTCTGGGTTTTTGTTATGCCCAGCCTCCTTTGCCTCTGATTATAATTATTTGCTTGAAAGGAAAGAACTGTGGACAATATTAACTTTACTGGACCTTTAAAGAATTAAAATAATACAATCTAAAGTTTTATAAAAGGTTTCAGTGTAGCAATATATTGTATGCTAGCAAGAAAAGTCTGTGTAAGGGAAATCAAATAGAAAAGTGGTGTTTTCACAGTGGCTGGAAACAGAGCATGCAGGAGGGTTAGAAAAACAGCTTGTTCAGAAATGAAGCTACCAGTTTCTTCCTTAAGGGAAGTAGAAGTTGCTTGTTTACTAGATATGTAGATGGTAGGTGATATACAAGCATCTGTCCCTGGGTGGAAGAATTAAGAAAGAAGCAATTTTCAGTGTGCTCAATTTCCCTGAAGTGAAAACACTTCATAATGCTTCAAATATACTTAATTAAAATGTTTGTCCTGCTTATATTGTTTAACATGCAATTTTATATTTTGATTTTGATTGCAAAAACTGAAATCCATGCGAGAAATGAAATCCAGTCCATTAATCAGAAAAAAGGCTTAAAAAATACCTTGTTTCTGCTGGGACTGCACCTGCTGTATGACTAACAGTAACTGGTGTTATTGATGTTGTAAATAAAGCCTCAGAAAAAAACACCTTTAAGTAACCATCGGAAAAGTTACCCAGGAAGCATTACAACATATTCCTAAAATGAGACAATCTGCCACAGACAGCTTTATCCTACATTTGGCAAAAGAGTTGCATGCTTCTCAGTGGGTAGTAGCAGAAGGGCAGTGATAGGTACATGTGATGTGTAATATCCAGAACTGGCATGGAGAGTGAATGATTGATCTGTTCCCCTTGGGACAGTAAGAGATTGAAGTGACAAAAGTCACCTGAGAGCCATTATTTCCAAGACCTCCATGCTTCAGGCCTGATGCCCAGTATCTTAAGGTGATGCTGGTTGGCTCCTCCTAACTCCTCTCATGCTGAAAATGACATGCGTCCTGCTGTTCCCTTTCTTGCAGCCCCCTGCCTTCCTCCTCACTGTCAGGTGCTCCTCTCATGCAAGAAGCTTCATTTTTACTTGAGCTCCATTAAGCTTCATGTAGGAAAGTCTTATAAAACACATGGACAGTTGTGACTAATGTGGGAATATTTCTCAGGGAGACTTCCAACAAAGTAGGCAAAAGCTGTATATTGCCCTTTGTTTTGGACAATGTGTGTCTGTATGGAGTACCCTTTGAACTTTCAATTGGGCAAACCGCTGAAGTGTGATGTATCAGGACAATACTTAAGTTTAGACTTTGCCTTTTTTCTTGTCTGTTGAGATGTATAGCACATTATTAACGTACATTTAATACAGTTTACTCAGGTTAGTATTGCTTCCACACAGGTAGCTCTCTGTGCCTGGAGAGCCAGCATTAAATCCCCGCTTTGAGGAAAGCATTCACCTCAGTGCCTCTCTGGGCTGCTTTTAGACATAGTTTTCTTTCTTCCTTCTGGGTGCTAGCTCAAGGCTGAAGCCCACAGTGACAGACCTGCACTGAGCAGCTTACAGTCTAGGCAGAACGTTCACTTAGATTTCTTAGCTGAAGGCCAAGGTTTGGAAGAAAGTCCTGCTGTGACCTTAGAAGTGACATTAGTAAAGGTTGGGTAATGGCACCTGTCATGCACGTTAGCTTTTTGTACTAGTCGCAGCAGTGAGTAGCCAAAACTGTCCTAAAGATCCTTTTGGTTAAGTGTCATTGCAAGAAACAATGTTGTCCAGCTAGTTTTTAAGTACATAAAACACTCTTTCAGACTCTGAATTTTTCACACTCTCAAATTTTACCAACTGTCATGTTTAAGTGATTTGACTTCTTCAGAAAAGCAGAATTCCAGTAGCCCTTGCAGTGAAAAGTCTATAAACTTCATAGACACTTCTTTAACATAAACAATTTTTGAAAATTAATTTTCAAAAGAAAAATAATGGATTTTTATGTCACAAAATAATCTTGCACTAAACAAGGAGACATAGCAAGAGCATTCTTTGTTTTGGATTTACTGCTAGATTGTCTGTATTCAGCAGTGACTATTATCACTTAATCAGTAGAGATAACTAACTTTGTGATCAGATTTGTTACTGAAATGAAAAAAGGGCCAATAGCTCTAAGCCAAGTGATTGCCCCTGATACTCAGTAGACTTGCAAATGCATGGTGGATCTTTGGGGTTTGTACACTTCCATGAATAACATCAGCAGAATTACTGTAGATCTCATGTAGCTTTTACAAGTCCTTCGACATAGTCCCACACAACATTCTTACCTCTAAATTGGAAAGATATGGATTTGAAGGGTGGGCTGATCAGTGGATAAAGAATTGGTTGGATGGTCACAATCAGAGAGTTGTGGTCAATGGGTCTATGTCCAGGTGGAGGCTGTTGATGTATGCTGTCTGGATCTAGTGGAAGGCAACCCTGCTCATGGCAAGGGGTCTGGAACTGGATGAGCTTTAAGATACTTTCCAACACAAGTCATTCTGTGATTCTATGATAAAAGATAGCAACTGCTTTCCAGACAAACAAGTGAAGAAAAAAGAAGCCACTGATTTGCAAAAGAGGGGGAAAAAAAAGCATAGTTTGGTCTTGTTTATTTGAGATTGACCACTGTGCTCACAGCTATTGTTAGCACTGTGAAGTTATCTGTTAAAACTGGTATTATGCAATTGGAACTTCTTGGGCAATTAGTGTGAAGCACCAACTGAATAGGAGACATGATTTTCTCTCCACAGCCGTATAGTAGCTGTGATTAGACGAGCCCGTATTCCAATTCTAATTGACTAGCCTCTGCAAGTAGACACTGCTCGTTAATGAACACAGACAGACACTTCCTAACCCCATTAAAAAATAGAAAGCTAGCATAAAATTGTGCTCAAAAAGGAGTAAAATTAATTCTGGTTTGATATACTGAATATATATTTTGCATTCATTGTTATAGGAAATGGTACTTTATGCTTGAGAAAGCTATGATTAAAAAAAAAGAAAAAACTAAACTCAAGCCAATATTAAGGCATATCTGTGATTCTCTATGCCCAGTATCTCTCTGCTAAATATAACTTGAGGGATAAACATGTTAAGCTGGAGGTAAATCTCTAATGTAATAGTAGCCATGGCAGTAGTAATGCAGGAGTTTTTGCTATTTACTTTTATTTCTTCTTATTCTTGGAATATATGAATGTGTGGTGTCTGCTTGGTTTGAAATGCTCCTTTCTGAACTATTCTCATCTTAATAAAGTCAGCTTGTATAATATTTCTGTTCTTTCTCTGTCTCTCATGAGGTCTGTCTCTTTCTGGTGCTCACTTATAAGGCAGAGGAAAAATCTCTTCCTTATTGCAGACCAGAAGGCTCAGGTGTACACATTTGGAAGTCTATTTCCCAATGAAAAAATCTTCAATTTCCAAGAGAAATGTATTTTTAGTAATTAAAAGCAGTGAATTACTTTGAAGATAAGTGATCAGTACTGTAAGGGTTACTGTTAATGATTATTAAAGCCTTTAAAAAAAATACAGAAAGAACAGTTATATTTGTTTCGTATACAATATTCTTTTTGCTGTTTTCCTTAAAGAACCACTAGTGCTAACAGGTGCTGTTTTCCTTTAATATGACTGAAGAAGTTAAAAGAAGATATTTTTAATATTTGCTGCCGTCTTAATTATTACTTGCTAGAAGAACCACTGTTAGCAGAAGGATTATGAGTTAATAAAAATGTCACAGTATTAGTATCTAAAGCACAATATAATTTTCCCAAGATAATGATTAACAGCATAAGGCCATATTAAGAATATTCAGCGCCTATTCCCTAAATGTTCTTGATTCTCAACTTTTAGGAAAAGTATTATAATTTTATAACAAGCAAACAGAAATATTTTGGAGAAATTTATTTTGACGATGAGGCAGCTAATTAAATCTCTTTGAGCCTGTTTGAGCTTTGTTTTTGTATTATGTCACTGCATTCCTAGCTAGCAGTCGGTCTGAGCAGTTTTTTTTTTTTGACGGGTATTAATATTCGCTCCTGCAACTCCAGTAAAAGACATTACAAAATTATTTATCCGTCACAGTCTTAGCAAAAGCATTTGGAAAACAATTTAATACACTGGTAGGTCACTGGTATGTAGGCATTCCTTTCACATGCAAGAACTGCTTTCGGTGTGGGTCGCTCCTTTACCCTTTCCAGACATTTTGCTTTGTCCCCAGCTGTGCCAGATTTTGTGGGGTATCTGGGCTCTGTGGCTATGAACAAGATACACCTCTGTAAGTTACCAACGCGTTGGGAGATGCAGCCCCCTGAAGTTACCTCCCCGGCTGCCCTCCCGCCTCGCTACCTGAGTGCCCGCAAGCTGAGCCGCGTCCCATTCAGCGCCGCAAGAACGGGCCCTTTGTCACTGCGGGAGTCGTTTGTGTCCAGGAGAAAATTATGCCCGCTCCACTTCTGAATGAAAGACAAGGCTGTTGTTACTCCAGGGATATTAGGCCTCACTGCTTTTCTGAGAAAACAAATTTGCTGTAACTTCATCTGTAATTTAGTACTGAATGGGTGCAAACAGGATCTACATGGTATAGAATGCAAGGCAGAAATAAGCGTTTGTTAAAGCCATGAAAGGGATATGTAACCATTATATTTCCGAAAGCAGCCTTATCGGGGTCGTGGGTTATAAGGGAAAAATTTCATTGCAACCTTCGCATTAGCCATCTGTTTTGACTCTCCTTTAAAAGCACAATTGAAAAAGCAAGGTTTCTGTGTATGTGGTGAATGTGGCAAAATTACAAGTTCCTGAAAGTGAAGGCACATACTTTGCCTTCCCCGTGAATGGCTGCAGTTCAGACTACTCAAGTTGTTTCGATTTTTTAAGATCCATTATCTTGCCCTTTTCCTCAGTAAGTGCAGCAGAGCCTTGTTATTCTCAGGTTCTGCTTTCTTGAAAATATGTCACAATGCTTAAATAAAATTTCCCTTTTACTGGTTGATTCTTGATGGTCAACTTTTGATAGGAACTATTACTATTAATTGTTTAAAGACTTTGCCCTGTATTTGTAGGAGCACTCAGCCCTTCCAAACGGTACTGGTGAAGCTGATGCACACCAGCCAGGGTGTTTTATTCCAGCAGAGTTACTTTCACGGTTGTGCACTTACTCAATGCTTTACGTCCTGATTAGGTGGCAAATGTGCAAACTGCTTGCTTCACATTCTCTCTTTCTCTCTTTTTTCGTCGTTTTTTAATAGAAAAAAATTTCAATCCAGTTGTAGGAGCTTGATCTTACTGATTAGCAAAGTTAAAGTTAAGAACTTAATGTGGTTTTTAATCAGCTGGCAGCTGTCATTAGTGAGTGACAATGTAGTTAATCCTCCCCGACACACAGCCCTGCTCCTCCATTCTCCCAAAAGCAGAGAAAGCCACCTCCAGGCACACTCCCAACCCAGGCTGAGAGCAGGCAGTGAATGTCTGACCCCAGGATCTGAACCTGGGAATCTCTGGTTAGTATGCTTCATTGCCTCCGGATCACTGCACTTGCCCTTCTGCTGCTTTGCTTAGAATGTCTAATATGCCTAATTTAAATTAAATTATTTTAATTAAATCGTTCAACTGTTCCTCGCAGTGCCAGACAGTTAGGAACTCTGACTGTGTTTAAAATCAGGTATCTCGACTTGACCAGACTGCAGTTAGTGAGCCAAAGATGACTGTAAATTCTGGCACAGGCAAAGCAAAAATTATGTGTGAGAGGACGGTCACAAATTAAACTGGAACTAAGAGCGATATCAGTTATTGCTGTAAGTGCACACAGCAGCTGCATTCCTGCTGGTATTTTTTTCTTGATATTGTGCCACACACGCTGGCTTCACAGTTTGCAGAGAAGGCAAAGGGCTGAGGAGGCTGTGTAGGACATTTGTGATTTCTGGGTGAAGATAAAGCCCCTCTTGGTTTATCTCCTGATTAGAGCAGTCCTGTAATTTGCCATTCAAATAATGTAATGAATTCTCTGCTGCAACACCAGTCAGGGTTTGTCATAGGTAACCCCACGACAGCTGATGACACTGCACTGTTGTACTCCTAGGCTGATATTTATTTTCTCTGGGCACCCCCTTTTTCTGTAATTTCTCCTATTAAGAAACCCTAAATTTTCCCCTTCCCCTGGCTTACAGAGAGCAGTGCAAACCCCAGATGCTGAAGAATGAGGAGGAATGTTTCAAACCAAGTTGTCTGTGCTCCAAAATTTAGTTATGGACTAATTAAATTATGTTGTCTGCCTGGCAGAGACAAATATGGCACTCTTGTGAGACCATTTTAAGGCTTAAATGGTTGAACCAACACCCCCATGGTACCCAAAGTACAGGACTACTTGGTTGTTCTGTGATGGATCTAGTCTCTGCTAGTCTTTGATTTTTAGAACTGACTGTCAAAAATAAAATATATATTGGTTAAAAAAGTGACAGATTATTTCTGGGGGCGTTTTCAATGGTCACCTTTATGATAGTTGCGTTTTTTTTAAGTTAATGCAGTTTAAAAATCATTTTAAGTTTTCCAACACAAAAGAAAGAAATGAGATATTGGATTCACAAACAAAAACTTTATTGGTTTATGACAAGTAATCCATCTTTTTGCGTTAGTGTAGCATTCTACCCCAGATTATTTTTTCATAATTGATAATTTCTGAGTCACATATTTGTTATCTATTCTTTTATGGGTTTCTAAATAGTGAATGATGTCAAAGGTCATTGAGCTTTCATAAAGGAAATGTTTTTATTTTATATTTTAAGTTTTGATTGGTGTTTTGAAGAACTTTGTAAACATTTAATGGAAGAGTACAAAGAAAAAAAGTAATAATGGTTTTCCTGGTAGAAAATCTGTGCTAGATAATGTTACACTTTGAAGAAAAGATGAATGACAAGGCACAGATTAAGTCCTAGAGCCAGACAGAAATGCCTAACAAGAGTTATTTCATATTAGAAGTCTATTATCACAGAATCGCGGAATTGCAGGGGTTGGAAGGGACCTCGAGAGATCGTCGAGTCCAACCTCCTGCCAAAGCAAGTTCTCTAGAGCAGGTTGCACAGGTAGGCATCCAGATGGGTCTTGAATATCTCCAGAGAAGGAGACTCCACGACCTCTCTGAGCAGCCTGTGCCAGTGCTCCGTCACCCTCATGGTAAAGAAGCTCTTACACATGTTGGTGTGGAACTTCCTGTGTTCCAGTTTGTGGCCATTTCCCCTTGTCCTGTCCCCACAGACCACTGAAAAGAGATTGCTCATGTCCGTTTGCCTTCCGCACTTTAAATATTTATAAACATTGATAGGATCTCCTCTCAGCCTTCTCTTCCCAAGGCTGAACAGACGCAGTTCAACCTTTTCTCATAAGGGAGATGCTCCAGGCCCTTGATCATCTTTGTGGCCCTCCGCTGGACTCTTTCCAGGAGGTCCCTGTCTTTTTTATAGTGGGGAGCCCAGAGCTGGACACAGCACTCCAGGTGTGGCCTCCCCAGGGCAGAGTAGAGGGGGAGGATCACCTCCCTCGTCCTGCTGGCCACGCTCTTTTTAGTGCACCCAAGGATCCCATTGGCCTTCTTAGCCACCAGGGCACGCTGCTGGCTCATGGCCAACCTGTCGTCTACCAGGACCCCCAGGTCCCTCTCTGTAGAGCTCCTCTCCAGCAGGTCATCCCCCAGCCTGTACTGGTGCATGTGGTTATTCCTCCCCAGGTGCAAGACTCTACACTTGCCCTTGTTAAACCTCACCGTGTTTCTCTCTGCCCAGCTCTCAGCCTGTTCAGGTCTCGCTGAATGGCAGCACAGCACTCTGGTGTGTCATCCACTCCTCCCAGCTTTCTATCATCAGCAAACATGCTGAGGGTGCACTCTATCCCTTCATCCAGGTCATAACGTACGGTTTATATAATAGTGCTTAAGCTTTGAAAGTTAGAAATACATTCATCATACGTGTATACAGCAAAATTAAGAATATCTGTATGTAGCTGATTGATTTTGATTTTTCCTTTTCAGAAATATTTTTACTATAGTCAAAAAGCCATTACTTTCCTTCAGACATAAAATGGAGGCAAGGAGAAAGGGGAGGGATGTTTCAGTCATGTACCATCCCAGTTTTTTGGAGGAATTTAATATTTGGTGTGGATTAAGAAAATCTGATGAGGAAAATAATTATCTTTCATATGAAGAAGGCACCAAAATGACATCATATATTGTGATACAGTAGTATGTCCCAGAAAAGGAATTAATAAAAAGATATGGGCATATCATACAAAATTTAGTTAGCCTAATGAGACAACTAGTAGGAACTTTTCCCTTTATTAATTTTTCTCTAGCAGCCCATGAACATTACCACTAACTGTGCGCGCAGAGCTTTCTGATGCAATTAAAAATTGGGAGAACTGAATAAAATATGAATAAGTGCAATCAGTGGGAAAGACAACTTAAAATAATTTACAGATAACTATATAGGAGGCATAAAGTATTTTTAAATGAATTAAATATTAATTTCAGAGCAAATTTGTTATGAATATACTATTTCAGCTTATGTAGTTCTCTATTCAACATTCATTAAAATGTCCTCTGAACAGTTTAATTATACTGAGACATTTCTATTAAAAAAAATGATTCAGGATTATCCTCTTAATTAAAATAGAATAGTGCTCATTTAATTGTGATGTAATTATATTAATATATATGTATATATATAATGTTGTTAAAATAATGTAAACAAGTTATTCCCAATTTATTCGCATGAGAAAAGAATAGCTGATAGTTTTTGGTAAAGCTGTCCTTGAACTTTCATCTGAACATCATCAGTTACTGAATGTTTTGCAAAATTTTTGGACTCAAATCTGTAACAACATTAGCAGGACCAATATATTTTTTCCTAAGATGTATTTTAGTTGCTTAAGAATAAAGCAAAAGTATCACTGGTGAATACTTTGTATTTCGTGCTGTAGCTCACATCAGTACTGTTGTTTTTTTCTCTGAGACTGTGTTGTAGGGTTTTTTTTTAACCAAACCTTGTATCATGTTTCTTTTTTCCTAATACATTTTCTTGCCAAGCTGGAATAGTTATTAATGTATCCTAACTATTTCAGAAGCATGCTTTAGTCTGGATGTTCTTTTTGGCTGGAACTGTGAAAGAGTTTTTCAGCTCTTCAGATTAGTTTTGAATGCCATAAGAATTTGATGCAAGTAGAAACTGTCTTGATTTTTAGTCCCTGAAAGCTATTCAGGATTTGGAAAAAAAGGTGCAAAAACCACGTAGTTTTAAAATAACCCCTTTCGTAACATTGTGATGATACTAAAATATACCTAATTGTACGCCTGATACAGTGATGTCATTTTGTCACTGTGGGTATAAAAATACAGGCTTTAAGTACAGAAGTGCCGTATGCTCTATCTAGAAGGAAAAGTACTCGCAGTTATTAATGTGTTATGTAATATAAAATACATTTTAAATATACATATATTTTAAACTGTTTTTATGCAACTTGGGAAAATGGCTCCGCAAAGGGGGAAAAAGAATAAAGAGAGAAGAAACAATGTGATGATTTCTTTAAAAGCAGGATGCACTTCTGAATCCCACGGCTCTCCAGATTCCCAGCCAAGGATGAACACAAGACAACGCTGCTGCTACTACTGTTACGATTATCTATCACATGAAGACTGCAGCGGTGTCTGCAGAATACGGGGCACGCTGCAGGGTCGTCGCCCTGCAAATTTAAAAATCTGTGCCATTGAGTGTATATCATGAAGTTTGGTTCCTATTAGAATTGCTGTCCCAGGAGTAAATTTACACGTGTGCATAAGGTATTTGCCTTATTTGACCTTTATAGGGAAGGAGAGGAATATGTAAAAGATGCAGGGAAGAAAAACGCATGTGCTTAAATTAATGAAGTTTCTCAAACATCTCTTCATTATCTTAAAATTATTGGAAATACTGTATTTAGATTATTGTGATTAATTCTCAATACAGGCACACTGTACTGAATGGGACATTGATTTACAAGAGATATATGACAGTGGTATATTTACAAATACTTCTTGTCCAGCAACTTAAGCATATTTGCAAGACCAAGCACTGAATTCTGATTTTTGATTAGTTATGGCGAAAATTACTTGTCAAAAAATGTAAGTCTGAAATGTGTGTCAGAAAGGTTTAGGTTTTATATAATTTTTGTGCGTTTTAAAAAAAGCCTATTTTTTTATAGTAGAAATTGTTTAAAAATCGAAAAATATCAGAAGTGTTGTTATAGTTCAAATTAAATTGAGTTGACTGAAAATCATCCGGATGTATGGATTTAAAGAAGTTTCTGTAGAACGTATTTTGTTTAGCCTGAAATGAAGAAAGATTTAATTTAGTGATAATGACAGTCCTGCGCTATTTTCTCACGTTAGTGGGAATTTTTTTCGTCTTCTCTGAGTGTCATTCTCCAGGCACGCCTGTAGGTAGCAGCCTTGCATCACAGAAGAACGGACTGCCTTTTCCCAGACGCAATTACTATTTAGGTCGGGAAGTCTTCGCTTGTGCAGACCTCTAAATGTAGCTAGTTTTATTTGCATAATTTCCAGACTTTGATGACAATCTGTGATCTTAAAACAGTAGCCTAAAGATTAGGCATTAAGTTGTTTGGCCTTCTGATTCACTTCTCTCTTCAGATGGATCCTTTATTTCCGTGGGACTGCTAGAGGGGAGGTAAACAGGCGCTCTAATGAAGAGTCTTGCACAACGCTCTCGCGTAATTGTTTGTTTTAATATACTGTCCATCAGGTATTAATACATGTGTGTAGTTACACAGTTCTGCTTAAAATTTTCTCCTCTGTTCTGCAAAATACTGGATGTGATCTCTTTGAGTGCGTTAGCAAGGAAAGCTCCAAGGCTGTCAACAAGCTGTGGGGCACTGCTGTTCCTCCCCTTGCCGTGGGCCTGCCAGGGGCAGGTCCCTGGCAGAGCTGCACCAGGTCACAGCGTGCAGGAGCCCTGCCAGCCTCCCGCCATCCCTGCTGCCCCAAGGTGACCACTTAACCGTGCTGCCATTCCTCTTCCAGTTTCTGTAGAAAAAAAAAAAAAAAAAAAAAAAAGTAATATAGGCATTACTCTCAAAGCCAGGGTTGTTCAGATAGAAAATTGTTCTGCAAATTATCTTTAGAGTTTAACTTTTTTTTTTCCCTGCAGTATATGCTGGATAATATCACTGCTTCCATTTCCAGAAGCCAACAATAGCATGCTGTCTCTTAAAATGATAGTTTATTCTCCTTTGGAGTTACTCTCCTGTCACTTCGTGCAGAATGTTTCTAGGTTTATTATTTTCTTCCTAAGAGGTCATGCCAAAGAAGTTCTGGTTATCACCATAAGCTGTGCCCGCAGTATGCTGAATGTAACTGTTGACATTTGCTCTATTGCACTCGGATTGTGTTTAATTTTACTGGGATTCAGTAAGCTGTATTTAAAAAACAGAACATACAAAGCTCTGTTAACATACATGCTTATTTTTTTTGTACATATAGGACTGAGAAGGGAATAGTGGACACTTGAGAGGGTCTCCTTGTGAACACACTGGTTTGGAATCGTGTGTTCTGAATGTTTGTGCATTTAACAGGCAAAGTGAGGTGGTTGGGAACTAACCTTTTACCAAAAAGGACAGATAAGGATGATGAGCACAGGAATTGCTGTCTCTCCTTTCCTTGCCAGAATAGGAGGAATTTTTATCATAAAGGAGTGAGGCACAGATTAAGATCCCACACACAGCAAGCCGCTCTTGTCTGCTTTTTTGCAAAATACAGACCTCCTCGTCTTTCAAATTGTTACAGGAATCCAAGCATTTTTTTTTTTTTTAAATGACAGGAGAGTATTTTTTTATTGGTTATTTTGCCTGGGGAAGTGCAGCGTGGCTAACTGACTTTTTTTTTTTTAAGGCCCTGCTTCAAATTGTCATGCCAGTAGCCAAGTTAGAAAGTGATCACAGCAAACATTTGTATGTAGCTGATGAGGCAGGGCAGTCGTTTTCCAGCTTGGGGGTCCCTCAGTGAAGCAGGAAGCCCAGCAGGAAGCCTGGGAGGAGGAGCTCGCGGCAGCTGGGTGCTTCCAGGCAGGAGCAGTTCTTAGGGAGGAGATGGAAAAAGCAGTGGCGTGAGGGGAGGAGACTTCTCTATGAACACGTTGAGAAAGATCATGTTTTAGCCACATGCTTTAATTTAAAATCTCCCACAATATCCTCACATCAATGCTTCCGTTTTTTTTTTTTTTTTCATGTCAGATATTTTGTATGCAGGCCATACATAGGTATCAATTTGCATAGCAAGAAAAAACTGTCTGCAGACATGGCTGGCAGTGTTTCTCTGTATATTACATTATCTATGTTTCTGTTCTCAGTGTGTGGAAAATATAAGGCTACACAAAACATGACAGGAAACCATTTAACTGCTTGTCTGGAGGATGTGCTGTAAGTTATCTTTTTTAACTTTTTGTTGTTAGATAGGAGTAAGTAAAAATCTGCTGGGGTCTGTAGCAGAAAGATTACAGAGAAATAGAGTTACATGCCACTACTTCGGATTCCTCTAAACTTAAAATCTCAAGTGAGTAAATAATATTTCACAATAAACTTATGCTAAACCTGCTGAATGCAGTTTGGGTTTTTCCACACCCACTTTCTGTTTTTTCTTTTTTGAAGTCCACTAACTGTTTTTCAAGAATTATTCAGAATATGAATACCACTTTGCTCTCGTTTTTCTTAGGGTATTACAGTGATATAAAACTTTTGTATCACAGACGTTATGAATAATGTCTTAATAAAGGTGGGCATTTTTAATGTTTTAAATCATTTAAAATTTACCTGGTAATGAGTTTTAATATATTCTGTCCTATGATGACATTCAAGCAATTAGATGGAATTCTTTTTCAGTAAAGGGCGGGCTCAGTCCATGTGAATGTGTTTGCCTGAAATATTCCTTCACTTGGGGAAGAATATCTTCTATTATCAGGGAGGTCTACTGAGCAAAGGATCAGTGATTTGTCACTGTCAAGACACAAGATCAAATTTTCAAAGGAAAAAACTGGAATGCAATCACAAGCTTTCACAAAGCAGACGCTGAGTATTGTGGTCCTACTTTTATTATGTTTTTCTTTTTTAAATCTGGCACGGATAAACATTATTGAAGTACTGTTTTAGGAGATTACGAGTATTACTTTGTTGCATGATGCGAAAAACCTGAGGCCAGATTCTGTTCTCTTTACTCTGGTTTTACATCAGAATTATTACATTATTGAGTTTTCTGCTTGTGTGCACCATTTTTAGATCAAGTTTCAGATAGTTTGTTGCAGAGACCAGTTTGTTGGGACAGAGCACTGACAACTTCATTCTTTTAGGAGGGAAAGGATGATGTTATATGGCAATGACAAATTCATTCAGTTTGAATTGGTGTCAGTGGGATCTAGAATTCACTGCTTTCTAGATTTTGATACAGCAGAGGCTGTGGCTCAGTTACCACCAGTATGTGTATTTCTGTCCTTTTTGTGTTGCATTCCTGACTGAAAATGGGCTTTTTGTTTGCCAGTGTTGGGAAGCTGATGCCTGAAGTTGTAGTGTAGTTGTGTGAAGATTCAAGAGAAGAGAATTGAAGAGAATTACAGACAGTTCTTTGTGATCTTAATTCCTTGGTTTTTTTATGACACTATTTTAAAGTGGCATGGAAATGCTCTTCTGGTTTTGGTTTTCTTAAATAGTTGTACCCTTTCAGATTATTCTTGCCTCCATAAAAAAAGGTCGCCAGATTGTTTTATTTTTCCTTTTTAGTGAGAAGTGTATTAACTAATAGCTCCCAGTCTAAAGTATCCAGACATTTGAAAAATTACTACTACTGTTTGGAAGTCTCACAATTCTTAAAAGTTACCACAAGTTGATCCATGAAAGACCTTTCTTGCACCATTTCTATCTTATTTCCTCTTAATGTGTGGTGTTTGTGCGGACTATCAGTTTTGGTGGTAACAAGATCACAGAATCACAGAATTGTAGGGGTTGGAAGGGACCTCGAGAGGTCATCGAGTCCACCCCCCTGCCAGAGCAGGTTCCCTAGTGCAAGTTGCACAGGTAGGCATCCAGACAGGTCTTGAATATCTCCAGGGAAGGAGACTCCACAGCCTCCCTGGGCAGCCTGTGCCAGTGCTCCGTCACCCGCACCGTGAAGAAGTTCTTCCGCATGTTGGTGCGGAACTTCCTGTGCTCCAGCTTAAGGCCATTGCCCCTTGTCCTGTCCCCACACACCACTGAAAAGAGATTCCCCATGTCCATTTGCCTCCCGTACTTTAGATATTTGTAGAAATTGATCAGATCTCCTCCCAGCCTTCTCTTCTCGAGGCTGAACAGACCCAGATTACTGAGCCTCTCCTCATAGGGGAGTTGCTCCACGCCCTTTATCATCTTTGTGGCCCTCCACTGGACTCTTTCCAGGAGGTCCCTGTCTTTTTTATACTGGGGAGCCCAGAACTGGACACAGCACTCCAGGCAAGGCCTGACCAGGATGGAGTAGAGGGGGAGGATCACCTCCCTCGACCTGCTGGCCATGCTTTTTTTAGTGCACCCCTGGTTCCCGTTGGCCTTCTTGGCCACCAGGGCACACTGTTGGCTCATGGTGAACCTGTTGTCCACCAGGACCCCCAGGTCCCTCTCTGCAGAGCTCCTCTCCAGCAGGTCGTCCCCCAACCTGTACTGGTGCATGCGGTTGATGCAATCCTAGCAAAGAAATCTTAAAATTATCTTCTTTTTTTCTGAGTGAATTCTTCATATACGAATCAATAAACTTGAAGTGTTATGTTATTTTTTTTAATCTTTTTTCTTATCTGAAGTCTTCAGAAGAAAACCAATCCACAGTAGTACCATGTTATAACTTGTCCTTCTGCTTGCAGACCAGAGTTTCCTGTCATTTTAATCTGAGATGAAATGTAAACTTTCTGTTCTTTGTCTTGTACTGAAAAGTTCTGTTTAGTTTTACCTTCTACGGGGATGAGAATCTAATAGTCCAGCATCATCTTGGTTACCCAGAGGAGGCTCCACCTTTCTCCCTGCACTGCTGTCTGTAACTGACCAGATGGTGAGGCATCATTCATTCTGTTACCCCAATTCTTTTCTCAGACCATATATGATAAAGAATAGTTTTTCTTATAATAGAAAATGTCAACAGTTGTTAGGAACTGCATTAGTTAGGAGTTCAAGTGAAGCACAACTGACATGACTGTCTAGTGGTTATACCAAATGTGAGCACAGGCGATCAAAGTTTGATTTTTGCCTGGTCTTGGACAATTCTGTTTGGCTTAAATTCTGATGGACTAAATATGCTGTACTAAAGCAAAATGGCTAGTGCTTCCCCCTGGCTGCTGTTACACCTTAGAGGCACAGCAAATATGAAACAATAGTCGCCTTACTGTTATAAAAGAGGCCTGCTTGCTACAGTAACAGCCCCAATGGGGCACACCACAAAAGCACTTTGGGCACAACCTTGGATTTCCTTGGTCACTCTATTTTCTTTGCTTATATTCTCACTTCAATCTGTTCTGTTTTCAAAGTAATATCTGCAAACTGTCCGTGAAATCAGTAAAGTTAAGTTATCAGGCCACTGCAGAAGTGGATGAGACCTTTGGATTTATTTAAGTTGCTGTTTAGTTGTAGTAAAGATGCTTACAAATGAGTGGGTGAGAACTTTTGGAGATGTCCTAATTTCAATATGATATTGTGTTACTTCCTTCATGTGTATGTTAAGAATGTAAATGTTAGGAAATGGCGTCACACTTTCTCTTTGGGCAGGAAAATTGAAAGGAAAAGAGAAATGTTTTCAGGAAAAAGAGAAGGAAAAGAGAAATATTTCACTTCCTTACCTTAGATGATTTCAAGTTGTCTTTGCATATTGATTATATCATTTTTTAAAGGTAAAATCACATCCAGGGTAATATTTAACAGTTTTTCTACATGAACTTCAAGATGGAATAACTGTAATTCAACAGCCAGTATTATATTAAAGTGTGCACTTTTAACACAGCTTTACCTATAAAGCAAACAAAATTTTGATTGTGACTTGGAGCAGTGTTAGTATTTACTTTGTGAAAAGTAGATATAAGCTGAAGAAGGGCACCGTACATTTTGGATATTTAATGTGACGGTTGTAATAATGTCTTTGTGTTGTCTTGTTTCTCACTGGAAAGCTAAGCCATCAAATGAACCTGAGCTTGTTTATTTCACAGCTAGTTTAATTTTAACTTTTTTCCCCCCTCCCTTGTTTGAATGTTTAAATAGACCTTTTCTTTCTAAATCTGCTTAAGCAATGCAAGACCTAAATCAATCCTAAGTGGCAACCACTTCTCACAGTGTTGTGTGTGGCTCTGTGTTAATTAGCTGAAATAGATTATCCCCTGGTGTGAGGCATAGTGTTTGCGGTAACTTTTAGTGTGCATAGTTTGCAGTGGATTTCATGTTTATTTTCATGTACTGAGGCAAATTCTCAGTATGTCTTCAAATTATCTCCTTGGGGGTGTTTTTTCCTGAGCTAATCCTGACAGACTCTTCCTGCCAGATATGCCCATCATCAAGATTTTTTTTACACTACACATGCAGAAACCTTGGTGCTTGGGGCTGTATGCAAATTTAATGCCCAGCTCATTTCTGTTTCTCTTACATGGATGACAGACATTTTAACAATAACTTTCACATTTCCCTGTGGAAATCCCATTGTATTACTGTATGTATATGAGTGCATACATGCATTTACTTTTTGTATGTGTTTGAATAGGATATCAGGAACACCTATGCTTGTAAATATGTTTTATGCCCTTTTGGTGTATTTACATACAGATAAAGTGTGTGTAAGAAAGCTCATGTCAAGAATGCAGTCGTCAAACAGCTCTTTATCAGAGATGTAGCTAGATCCCAGGGAGACTTATCAGATACTGAAAAATAGATAGGGTGGAAAATGTGATAAACAAGAAATTGACACTGAAAATAATTCTACAGCATTTGGGGCTTTTGTGCCTTCATATGGTAGTGAGAAGCAAGAGCATAAAAAATAAGCTTTTGTTTTCTGATGTTTGAAGCAGGCACAGTCAGAGCAAATGATATTCCAACAATTGCAAATAGAGCTTTCTCCAGATATGTCACAATCTTCATGGCTGAAATGAATTCTCACTGGTGTTGCAGTTTTTGGAAGAGCTGAAGGTCTCTGAAGAGCTACTATGATATTTTTTCCTGCATTTTAAAGGCAGTAACCAAAATATAGGAACTTAGACAGCAAAATTTAAGTGTAGATACTGAAATAAAGAGTGACTTGGCTGGCAGGGGCACCCACTGTCCCTCTCCTCTTCCTGCGTGTGTACTTCCATCACACAGACGTGTGCTCATGCATCTTTCTGAATGGAATTACAGGAGGAAAGGACTACACCCTTGTCCCATATTGAAAGTGGGACACATAGCTGTTACTGTGTCTCTGTGAAACCAACATCCTATTTCATTGGTTTATATGTTTAAATTCAGGTAGCAAAAAAAGTCACTCTTGAGAAGAATTTTAATGCAAAGATTCCAGAAATATGGAGAGAGATTTTAAAGAGATTTTAAGATGCAGTATTCATACGGAAAAGTTTGTTTGTTGTTGTTTTTTTTTTTTTTTTATCTTACATGTTCAAATTTTGATGAGATTTTTTTCCTCTGGAATTCCTGGTCTACTTGTATGTCAAAGTTGTGTTTCTACACATTTTTCCTTCTTCCTCTCTACTTGTCTTTTTGTTGGCTTGGGGGGGCATAAAAAGGCGTCCTTATTACCATCTTACTTTTTACTTAAGGGTATTATTAGAAAACTTGTTCTGCTTTTCTTCTTGAGGTGGGAGTGACGATTTCATGGTGGTGGTGTGCATAAGAAAAGAAAAACAAGAAACGCCCACCTACAAAAGTATTCAGGAATTGCCATCACAGCTTGAGAAGAAGTTCTGTAAAACTAATACTGATATATTCAAGTTTAAAAATACACTACAGAAGTAATTCAACCAATTGTCTTTCTTTTTATTCTTAGAAACAAAATTGTTATTCGTAGGGAGAGATATAGCTAAACTATGTGTAGATACAGTTAAAAAATGTAAAAACTTGTTTCCCTTTACCTCCTCAACACTACCTGCTCTGAAGTAATACCAAGAAAATTAAAGGAAGTAACTCGTAATTGAGATTCTTTCAATATAACATACTATACCTCATCAATTTTAATGTTATTTCACAAATAATGAACATCATGTAGTAGTACTGAATAGCATGAAATAAAGTGACAGGAATGAAAGAAGTGATATAATTACCTGATGGGGTTTTGACTCTGCCTTTGTTTTTGTAACTGCATGGGTTGATTAGTGCTGAAACATAAGGACTGTATACAGCTTCCCAAAATGTCTGTTGATTTGGTATGTTTATACTTATTTTTGTTACTTCTTTGGTGTTTTTTTTTACCTCATTATTCTGTCCTCCTTTGTTTTAGATTGCATTTATTCTGTTGCTTTCTGTATCTTTTATCATGCTATATAACAATCTGCTACACCACTAGTTCTCAAACTGTGATTTGTAGTCGCTTTTCATAGCAAGTGCTTCCCAGTTATAAATCCATATTAAAGAGTATATATTTAAAAGTTTGATGATAAGGGTGTGTGGTAGTCTGGGAGAAACTGAGATAACTTGGCCTATCATTTCAGAAGCTTCAGAAGCAGTGCTCTAGGCAGTACAGACTGGCTGAGGTATAGCTGCATCTCTAGTGATGGGAAGGTGAGGTGAATAACTCATAGCATGCTGTCTCATCCTTACATGAACTGTTTCAGACAGAGCAAGCCTGTGCTCCCATAAAATAGAAATAAAAGAGGGGGTTTTTTTTGGGGGTGTGGGGAGGCCTCAAAGGACATGGCAATGACTTGTATGGCATATCTTGTGCAAGTGCCTTCTTGCAGGTGCTGCAGGTTAAGAGCTTCATAGTCAGTTATTTCTGCTGTATCAGGATTGTGTCTTGGGACTTAGCCTACCACCTTCTTGGATTTTTTTTTGACCTGTGTTGTGGTCAGTAGGGGTCAGTACCTCGTGGCAGTTTGTTTCCTGAAAGCTGAACTGCTTATTGACTTAGTGGAGAAGTGCTGGTGGGAAATTTCAGGTAGAAAAGTCGTATAAGCAAGCTTATAAGGGTATGGAAAATTCAGTGGTACTTTCACAAGATTTCAAGATTTGTATTTTATTAAAATTTAGTAAAGTGTACTGGACAGTAATTAAATAGAGTTTTAAGAAAGTCATGTAGTTTTGGGGCCATTGTACTCAAGCACTGCAGTATTAATGAGTATTCAGTGAAATTTTCACAGAGGTTTGTTGCCTTTGACATGATAGAAAGCCTTTAATGTTCAGAGAAGTTGGTAAAATACTGATCACTTCTCACTAAATTTGGAATTTTATCTGTGCCTACCCATATCTATGTAGTCTTTATGTTTTCATATAAGGTTCAGAAATTAACAACTACTTAACTGCAAGTGTAACATCAAAACAAAAAGCCCATTACTTTCTAAAACAGCTTTATGCAGTCTGAAATCGTGGAGGGAGGATGCTGTAATAAAGCAAAAGGAATAAAACCTAAAGAAGGTGAAACAGCCTTGTCTGTAAAGTTGGAGGACATGGTAGAAAGATGCCTTGCATACTCAGCAAGAGTATTTTCAAGTGGAAAGCGTTGTTTTCCATATTTCTCACTGTTCCCAGCTGCTGTGAGGGGAAGACTTTTAACTACTTGCCAGTCCTTTCTTCTGTTCATTTATTTGTGTATGTAATGTGACTGCATGACAGTGAGGTAGTAAAGTAAAACCATCCATAAGGTACAGCTGGCTCTGCTGATGGCATGGCTCTCCTGAGTCCTAGAAAGTTGTGATATAAAGTGATGTGATTAAAGCTATGATTTATGGTAGGCACACAGGGTAAAGGACATCCCCTGCCCAGATCATGTGCAACTTTTCTCCATCAGGGATTAACCTATGCAAAACACCTATCCCACTCCAGCCTTATGCTGCAACACAGTCTGCCCCTAGGGCCTCCTACATACTATTTCTGTTCTATCATGGACCATAAAAAGCATAAGCTTTTCTGTCTGTGGAAACCATCCAAACCAGCCAAAACTATGGGAAGTACAAAAACAACTTTGTAGTAATTTCTGAGTAACTATACATTTTATTTTGGATAATATATGTCATTGATTTTTCATTACTCTACACTGTATGTGATATATAACCATGTACAAGACAAGGGCATGATTTTTCATCAGAAAGGAGAAGTACCCTCTGTTCTGCCATTTGATCTGAGTGCATTTGAGAAAATGGCAAAACAATGCTCAGAACAAGGAGACTAAACATCTTTCCTTTCACTTAAATGTCATCTCCTTTTTCACAAAGCACCAGACAAGTTGCTACTTTTGGTTATGTTTTGCGCCATATGAACGGAAGTCCAAGGCACCGCAGACCATCCTGGCACTAAATGAAAATTTTTAAAAATGACTACAGTAGTCTGAAAGTTGTCTTCCTTCCAATAAGAACAGGTGGTGTTCACAATTTGCACCTGGGCAGAACAAGTACAAAGTAGTGGAAAGACCTTTTCCATTTTATCTCATGTTTTAACTGTGCAAGGATATGAATGATCAAATGAGATACCAAGTAGTGAAACCTCATGCCTATAATGATACTACTAAATGCTGAATGTAGCCCAAAGGACCAATGTAAAAGGTGTAAAAATGGAATTAAATAACATATGGAGGAAAGATTACTGAGCTCTGTGAATATGTAGTTTTATCTGTGTGTGCATACATATAAAATCACACATGCCCATAATATATGGTCACCTTTTTATTTGGAACTCATTCATTTCTGTTTCTAATTGTATTATATTATTTTTGGTGCCATGACAGGTAACTTCCAGCTATTGTGATTTCCACCTTGCTGATATTTCAAATAAATATGTCTTTACTAGTTAAATTCCACTAAGAGTTTTCAGAGACCCAAGAAGAAGCTGCATTCTTTTAAGATATGAATAGAGACGTAAGAAGGAACTCTAGATAGTTTGTTCTATTTTGGATGAACACTGCAGCTGTGAAACTGTTAATGAGGAATACAGCTTTTGTGATTATCTTAGATCTCCATAGAGACTTTTTCCAATAACTCAGATCCTGTTCTGGTTATACACCCAAATTCCTTCTTTCTGCCTGATATTTACTGTAGGTTATTTCAGTAGTGCTGTCTGCAGCTAAGATCTGTCTGTAATCTCCTCAGCTGCGTTTGACTTTGTTAGTCTTCAAATTCTAGAGTTGAAGCTTTTCATTGGGCCAAAGTAGTGATGTAGTTTTTTTTTTTTTCTGAAGTAGAAAAATGTTACGGTTATGCTCACCTTAAAAATATTTGCAATCATTTTGAGAATGTGTTCTTACATTTTTAAACTTTGTAAGACTTCCTAAGAAGGATTCATGTTCAGTGTTTTGCACATTGATTTTTGACAGTGCACTGAGACATAGTGGATGGCTCTTGAAAGCTGCCCTGTGTGTTGGGAGACTCGCTGAATGTGTTGGCTTGGCTGCCATCCTCTCCCATACACTTCTTTTCTCTACTAGTATCTCCTGTGTTCCATCCGTGTTTTCCAAAACCAGAGGTGCCGATGGTCACCTGCAGGAATTGAGTGCTGGACAATCCCATGTGTTTTCTTCCTCATCTGGTAGCTTGCCCCAGGCATGGTAAAGAAACAGGAATTTTGATTTGACTCCATGAGGTTTTTTGGAGGGAAGCAGGGAGTGAATGGAAAGGAGACCATTTAGGATTCTGCTGAGCTTCGTGACAAACTGGGAGGAGCAGGAGAAAAGAGTGCAGTTAGTGAGGTGAGACCCAGCAGTCTGAGGTGAGCCCAGTTTCCTTCCAGCAAGAGTTAGGTGAAAGTAGCAAATAAGGGGATACGATGCAAAGTATATGATTCAGAGCTGGTCTGATGAGAGTGCACAGTGGAAGGGTGGAGGGTTCTACACCTGCTGAAATAATTTTTCCTGGAGAATAAGCAGTTGAATTCCTGGCTCTCACAAATAGCTACAATGAACGTGTTTATGAGAATGTTCATCCCACTTTCATCTGCTGTTGTGAAGACAGTGACCAAGCACTGCTGTTATGCTGTGCATTAGCTCAAGCAGTAAATAGTATGCTGCGGCTCTGAAGAGTCCAGGCCTACACATGAACCATCGGTCTTTCATGTCCCTGTTGCCACTGCTGAAATACACCACCCACTGCCTCACTGTGCTCACAGCCACTGTTTGGTCTCCGTCAATGTTCAGCAAGCATCAATAAATGTCAGTGGGTGCCATTTTTCCCTCACGTGGAGGAATTCAGTCCCACCCCTTTGCTCCATCCACACTCCCATGTCAGACACCATGGTGTCAGAGTGCCCCTCTGCTGCCATCTGTCACACGGCAACAACATGGAACAGAATACTGGTGGGAAGGTTCAACCTCTGCTGCCATCCCACCAACATCTGCCTCTGGTGTTGTGGGCCAACATGATTAAAAAAAAAAAAAAAGGATGCATTACTTTCGAATCAGCCCTTGTAATTATAATTGTGCTCACTTAAATTTATGAAATGTCTAATTTCAGGATTTGATCTTGTCAGTACTGGTATCCGTAGCACACTGAAATAAGTATACTTGTCCCTGTTTTGACACCAGTGCTCTCAGCAGGATGTTATTATGGCAAATTAAAATAATTCATAGTGTAGCAATGACTATCAAGAATGGTGGCATAGCATTCTGCAAATAGCAATAAAATACTCAGCATTCCTCTATTCACCTTTTAAGGTCCTTTGAAATGAGCATCTGTAAAATATAGTATTCTTCACTGGTTAGTAAACATTATTGATGATGATAATGGCTCAATAAATTTTTTTTTGAGCTGTAGAACATTTATATATTAATGTAGGGCTAAACACGTTGAAGTGGCAGACGTCTAAATGAATGAAGGTAATGTTGCTAAAACAATGAGCTACTGAAAGGTGAGGAAGGTTCTATAAAACATTATATATTTGGAGTACGCAACCACAAGAGCGCACAACCACAGTTCCTACAAGCTCCTGCAGCATGGAGAGGGATGGCTGTAGAAAAGAGAGACAGCTTGGACTGCAGTATTTGTTTGCTGGATAAAGTAACTATAAAAACAGTGGAAAAAATGCCAGGGCACACCTCCGTGTGCTAAATATGATTTAATGTGGTTTGTAGAAATACAAATATAATTAAATTTATTATACAGAAACAATTGGAAGTGCATGTTTTGTTTTTTAATAGCATGAAAAAATATTTTCCTCTGAAGAAGCATTGCTTCAACAAAAACAGCAGGAAACAGTCTTCCACTTCCGATCATAAGAAAGGAAAATCTTGTTTTGTTGAATTATTTTGTTTTGACAAATTGCATTATAGGTTATAGACTAAAATTTCTTTTCTCGACATAGCTAACAATAGTGAACTGCAAAAAGCAGATACCAAAATCTCAAAAAAAGTTTGTAGGCTAGCTTGCTTCATTATGTCGTATATTTCAGTGTATGTTTTTTCTTTCTTTTAGTTATGTTGTACACTACATAGTGTTATGGTGTCTTGCTGTGAACTTCTGAATATTGTCCATCTTTTTTTTCTTTCAGTCTTCTCATTCTGTTTTTTCAGTACCATACGTGAATAGTTACCTGTCTGTAGCCAAAATGTGAGGGTTTTTTTTTTGTTTTTTTTTTGTAGTTTCTTAACAAAATGAAGTCCTTTTGGTTTTGCAAGTATAGCCTTGACATTCTTTTCCTTCAAGAAGCAACTCTAGTTTCTCAGAGAGGCATTCTCCTCTGTTGCTTTGTCCATAGCAGAGGGCAACGTGTAAGTTGTACACTTGCCCCCGTTAAGTGGGGCAGTTCAGTGGGTATAGGCAGAAACTTCACAAGACTGAAAATGCAGCAGCCATGGATAGGTGTGTCCACCTTATTTCTTAACCAAGCATCTGACTCGATATCTTGTACATCTCCCAGGAGTTTAGGATGTTAGCTACTCTTGCAGGAAATGCTGTATGAATCCGGTGCCAGTCTTCAAATGCACCTACGAAGTTTAGCAAAGGCATAAGGAAATAAAAGTCAGCTAAACAGATACATTAGCAACCTTACTTTTTCTTTAAATAATTTTTATTTATTCTGGTCATGACCAAATCGTAAAGATATTGTTATAGCTGTCTTTCCACTCATTTCTGCTCTGTTTGTAAGGAGTCTCGATTTGAAAATATGCAAGATACCTTATATTTCACTAACTGTATTTTAAATACTGTGGCATTTATCTCACTGAAATATTTGTTTTCATGTTGTTTATGCTAATAGGAGCTATCATTCTTCTTTTTTACTTTTTTTTTTTCACTTAGGATCAAAACGTATTTTAGCTTTTTTCAGATCTGCTATAGTCTTCTAAAGAACACTGGCAGCAGAAAATGAACTGAGTTTTATTTTGCATTTTGCTTAAAGAAAGCCTCGCAGAATGTGATTATAGGTGCCCTACCAGGGAACTAAAAATACTTGCCTCTCTCAGTGGCCTTGGCTGAGGGACCATCCTTTTACTACAGAGTTCAAGTTATTCAAACACCTGGAGCTCCCTGGGTTCCTGCCTAAACTACTATTCTCTGCTGACTTCTCATTTCTTCAGTACAGTCTTACTCTGCACAAGTTTAGAGGCTTGGTAAACAGTGAAGGAAAATATATACCTTGTATCACTTCCAGACGTCTCTAGCATCTGTATAAGTTTATGCAGATCATTTGGAATGGAAGGAGGTAACACTACATGAAGTCTATGGGGAAAGAGTGAAACACTGTAAAGAAATGTATTATCAGCATTGGATTAATATTAGAGTTGCAAATAGAAGCAGGCACACATTGCTTCAGATGCTAAACATAACTCTGCAAGTTTTGTCAGAGCTGAAGCTGGAGGGAAGTCTAGCAATCAGTGAAGGAGAAAATTGGAAAATTACAGGACAGACTGAGAGATGAAGTTGTAGAAAGTAGAAAGGTAGCTGAAATCTATTATTACTCATTAAAATATATTTACAATGAAGTAAGTTAGAAGGTAGAAAGGCGTTTTCCTACACTGTGTGAATGTCTTGCAGTTTAAGCCATAGATGCACAAAGAAAGCTGGACAGTGAAAGACAAACAAATCTTTGCCTTTTCATAGAATTGTAGTGATTCTATAGAATCACAGAATATCCGGTATTGGGAGGGACCCACAAGGATCCAACTCCTGGCTTCACTCAGGATCACCCAGAAATCAAACTCTATGTCTGAGAGCGTTTCTCAAACACCACTTGGACTCCACGGGCTTGATGCTGTGACCACTGCCCTGGGCAGCCTGTTCCAGTGCGTGAACACCCTCTGATGAAGAACCTTTTCCTAACCCCCAACCTGAAGCTCCTCTGACAGCTCCATTCCATTTCATCAGGCCCTGTCCCCAGAGAGCAGAGCTCAGCGCTGCCTCTCCGCTCCCTGTGAGGAGCTGTAGGCCGCCATGAGGCCTCCCCTCAGCCTCCTCTGCTCTGGGCTGAGCAAAACAAGAGACGTCAGCTGCTCCTCAGACATCTTGCTCTCCAGACTCTTCTCCATCTTTTTTGCCCTTTATTTTTCTTTTTCTATTCTTTACAGTTACACTCAAACAATACTCCAGGCATCATAGAGCAACAACATGAAGCACGTCATCAATTGTAAGTGTGAAGATCAATCTGAAAAGCTCACTAAAGTTGATTGTTGACCCCGACAGAGATTGGCACAGTTTAGTCATTTGTGAAGTCTAAGTAGTTTACATTCAGCTGGTAACTTTAAACTGTGCAACCTATTTTTCTTTAGAAAGAAAAAAAAATCTGTCAGTCTTTTTTCTATTTTCCAACATTTGGGAAGTGGTGACTATGTTCTATTATAATTTTTATAGTGTTTCTCTTAAAATTTTGAATTATTTTATTTCAGCTGCAAGTACATAAATAGTTGTCATTATTGAGTATGATCTGTATTGTGATTTTATACTTCTCATAAAGTCAACACTTCAGATTTTGTTTCTTAAGTGACATAAACATTTACATTTTCAACCATCCTATCCTCATATCAGTGCAATTGTAATAGAGCAGAAATCTGCTGTTTCAATTTTCCGTTAAAGGAACATGAACACAAATTTATAGTATAAATTCGCGGTTCAGAAAAAGTCTAAAATTATGTGAAATATATTTTTTAGAAACGTCTTTCATAGTACGACACTTGATACAGCGATGGCATGTTCATTTCTGTAACTGTTGGGCAACTATTAAGGAATTTTGAAGTTAGGAACAATGAGTTTTATTTCAAATTGAAAAGGCATGAGCAGTACGAAGAGGACTAATGTGTCCTTTCTAAAAGCCCAGAGTGAGATTGGGCGCTTTGAGTCATAAAGTGGCTTGAGCCTTAGGACTAGTGATCACTCCTCACAGCAGAACTGTTCTGGAAAGCGTGGGTCACCCTAGGAGTTCTATACTAAAGCAAAGTCAAGTCAGTCTGAAGACAGGCATTAAAAGCACTTTTTTACTCGGAAAATAATTAGTGTGTGGAACTGAGTTTGTGGTAATGTTGCTAAAACAAAGACATGGGTCATTCAGTAAACAATTAGATACTGTTCAGAAACTCAGTATTAAAATGAGACCAAAGCTCGATGCACCTAATAGCCAGTCTCAGACATGCCTTTGATCTAATGTATCCTAGAATGGGTTTTGTTACTTGATACCAGGTGTTATTGCTCATAGAGAAAATAGTATCAATTTCTCTGAGTTTGTCTGCATCTTAAAAGTCTGAGAGCAAATCTGTGCTGAAATCTGTGCCAGCAGGTCAAGGGAGGTGATTCTGCCCCTCTACTCTGCTCTCGTGAGACCTCACCTGGAGTCTTGTGTCCAGTTCTGGGGCCCCCAACACAGGAAGGATGTGGAGNCCTGACAACAGCAATAGGCAGTTTGGTATTGTAATGTTCTTTGTGAACCACATTTCCCTCTTTTAATTTTAACCTGACTACTAACTCCACAGCTCTAATAATGCACCTCAGAAGCTGTTAAATGAAGAAGAAATGACCCAAGAGATTCCACATTTTGTAAATATTTACAGATTTTCTTTTGCTTTTTTATTTCTACCAACTTTTGCTATATGGAACTGTTAACGGTGACATGAATTTTACATTACTAATTCATATGCTGTTTAAAGTAGTGCTGTATTCATGCTCTGGGCTTCACTTTCTTGGAATTGTCAGCATTCTCAGAGCAATGTCTTAGCACTTTCATCTATGGCTTCTGGAAAATGATATGAAATGTCAGTTACAACTTGTAAGGAAAAAAAATTAAATGAAAATTTTTAAGCTTCTAACTAGAAGGTTTTATTGGTTCTGGCAACCTTGTAAAGATTCAGGTAGCTTACATTACAATGTCGTTGGATGATAGCATCATCATGAAGGTTCTTTAGATTTAAGAAGTCGATCCAGCTGTAGATGTATTTCAAAACATCCTGGGTGGTTTGAGGCACACCAAGTGAATAATATCTAATCATTAGACTTGCTTCTTTAACAAATAACATTACACCACACTTCTGTAAAAGAATGGAGGTGTAATAGAATCAGGGATTTGTGGTATGCATTATCATGGGAAAAATATGAGCAGAAATGTCCTACCTGGTAAGAAATGGAAATTGTTTTGCTGTGTGTTCTTCTAGATAATGGGACCAACATGTTCTAACAAGAGCGGTCCTAGATCTTTCAATACACCAAACACCTTATCAAGACTGATGTTAAAATAACATAATTTTCATCTTGGAATTAGCTCTGTTTTCCATTTTCTACCTGAAATAAATAAATGTGGTGTAACTAAAATCTAAATCACAGTAAACTGAACTTCTGTAATTCCAGCAAAGAGAGAAAAGATGCAGGAAATCCTGCAAGTTTGTTTCCTTTCTTTCAAGAATCCTTTCTTGTTCTTCTTGGCAGCCCTTGCCAAATCCAGTCTGAGATGGGCCTTGGCCTTCCTGACTCCGTCCCTACACAGCCTAATAGAATCTCTATACTCTTCCCACAGTACCTGTCCCTGCTTCCACTGCCTGTGCATTTTCTTCTTGCTCTCCAGTTTGAGCAGCAGGTTCAGGTTCAGCCATGCCTATTTCTTCCCTTCCTTTCGTGACTTCCTATACCTGGGGATAAAGAGCTCTTGTGCCCTGAGGAAAGCTTCCTTAAAGATCTGACAGCCCTGCTCCGCTCTGTTTCCTTGAGGACAGTTTGCCAGAGAGTTTTGTTGACTAATTCCCTGAAGAGCTGGAATTTGGCTTTCCTACAATTTAACATCCTGATTTTACTCTGTCTGTCCCATAATAAGTTCCTATAGGTTCAAAAATAATAATTATTCACCATTTCTTGGACTACCAAAGCCTCTGTCATTTAAAAAAGGAGAACCACCACTAATCCAAGGTTTAACAGGATACCTGTCAAAATAATGTCTCATATTTTTTCCATTTTCAAGTTGACTTTCGCCTACTGAAAGAAATGGAGTAACAGTGTGTTTTACACTCAAATCTTTCGAAGTCTACCTCTGCCTGGAACTCAGCTGGAACTGAAATTGCAAGAGAACTGAAAAGAAAAACTGCTGGAAGATGCCTTAAAATATGTTCAAAAGGCATATTTGTTCCAGACTTACCTGAACAAGGTTACCACATTCTAAATGGACTTCCATATATGTTTATATTAAGACTAATGTGTTCAGGATGTGACACAGCTGAAGTTCTTTAAACAGAAGTGTCATGCAATATGAGAAGCCATCATCATCAGAGGTAACAGACTAATTTTTTTAATGGAAGAGACTGCTGGCTCTCCAAGTGACAATGAAAGTTATTTTAAGTTTTTTGTAGTGTAAACATCATGCAGGATTTTACTGGAGCCTTAAAAACTGCAGTACTTAATAGAAAGTCTGCACCATGCAGATATGTGGGTTATCTTTCATTCTTCTGAGTCTTCTGAGAATACATCCAAGGGACAAAGCCTCAGGAAATACAATTGTCCTTTTAAGCTTAAAGGGTAAATGGATGATCTTGTGATTAGAGCACACTGTTTGGAGTTGCAGGCATAGGCTCTGTTTGTGATTGTGCCAAAACTCCATGCAGCCAACTTTTGAATTTCCAGGATAATCAGGAGTTGAGTAAAGCACACAGTGCAAGGATATAGGTAATATATAAATGAGGCTGTAAGAATCCTCTTTAATAATGAACAGAGAAAGCTATAACTGGAAGAGGGAGCTGTGCTATGCGTGACATGCACTGTGTGACATGGCGATGACGGAAACGGCCATATCTCACTGTACCACTAAACGCATTGCAGCCCGTGACTCTGGGTGCTGTGAATGCAAATTACAGAGGTTCCTGTGTCAGCTTGGGACTCGCTAGGTGACTAATCTCCTAAGGCTTCCAGTTCCCAGTCATGGCAGTGACAAGCCCTCAAAGCCTACAGGCTGGCATGCCGTCAAGCTCCCTTTACTTCCTTGCTGCAATGTAATCCAGATATCAAGGCTGCTGTGAGGCTGCGGGTTCCAGAAAGCTCCCTGCCTGTCAGCTGGAAGCATCATATGCTCTGTTGTGTGACTTTCCCTGAACCCAAGCTTTTCTGTGAAGAGCGACTTTCCTATTTTTTGTCAGAAAGTTCTCAAACAGCTGTGCTCACAGCCCTCCTCCTTCAGCTGTGTGCTAGTCCCTGCTGCACCTGAAGATGTGTGTGTGTCTCCTGTCTGGGCTGATCCTTTTCTGCATGTGCTTTTCTGCTGGTAGTCGAAAGGAAGAATAAAAAGAGCTAGGAAAGACAAGGGTTAATGCTGGGAAGTCTGTGGGTGCAAACAGGGTTCTGTTAAAAATGAAATGAAATTGGGTGGAGGTAGATAAAAAGAAATCTGAAATGATTGTTCTGTAGAATATGGCCTTTCCACATAGGCAGAAATTTTTCTCTTCACTTCTCTCTGAAGAGAGAGTCAAATAGACGATCTCATCTCTTAATTAGAAAGAAAAATACTCATCAAACACATCTCATCACTGGAAAGCTAATGATCCACAGCTGCTAGTCTGAAAGGGCAGGCTTTTTTTCTGAACAGTAGGAAGTGTTAATCATTTTGGATGAGATTTCTTTTTAAAATATACTGTAGTTTGCAAAAGAATAGGATATTCAATATTCCAACTTAAATTATTTTTTGAAGTGTTGTACACCAGGGATAGTGTCATGTGTCTCTCTGAATGATCATTTAATGCATGTGTCTCTCACTAAGATTATCAAGTGATGTGATGTTGTAAATGGCCAGTTCATGCCTGCGACTCTGAAAATCTTGATCTCATGGGGGAGAAGAAAAAAGTCCTCCCTTATAGTCTTCTGTGTAGGAGATGGCAGCTATATTAAACTGTAACCTTTGAGACTCCCACTCCTCCCTTAAAATAGTTGGCTTGTTTCAGTAGCAATGAGGATCCTTTTTTACATGAAGTTAGAGCCATTATTTCTTTGGGAGAGAGCAAGCCGGAGAGAATCCATGTTCCAGTAGATGCTCTATAGGAATGGACAAGTTCCAGACCATCCCTTTTATATCTGTTCTTAGTTTTTCTGGATTATCTGTCTATCTATCTATCCATCTACTTTGCCTTTACATCTTTAATGGGTGCATATGTAGATTTTCATCACCTTCGTGGATGAAATGAAGTTAAGGAATGAGGTTCATACCTCTTCTTCCCTTTCCCCATAAGTGTTAGGTCCTTTATGTATAATAACTGAGCCCCTGGATTTTCTTGGTGTCCTGCAGTAGATTTTGGATTTGTTTCTTTGCACCGAAAAGATTTATCTACTGCTGGGAATCTGCCTGTTTTCTCCCTTGTGTGTTTCTGTGAGTTCATTTTTGTTCCAGGAAAGTTAGTGAGGCCATTTCACTTGCAGTGCCATCACTGTGCTGGTCTTACACAGCATACATCTGATTTGTGTTGCAAATAGAGAGTCCCTGTTTTCCAGGTGCTTAGCTGAGACAGGTCCCTAAAAGGAGGAAATGATTAAAATTCAGCCACACTAGATGGAAATGAGGCTGACAGGTCAGCAAAATCATCTGAAGGAAAATGGCAGGTATAATATTCACATTGTGGAAAGGTATGTCCATACAAGCCATAAAAAGGTAGTATCTTGGTATAATATCTTGCTAGCCTACAGACTACAGTATTTGAAGGAATTAATGATCTTAAGGATCACTTCACACTCAGATTAATCTCAGATGAGGTGTGTTTGTATGAGAACTCATTGATGTCCTGAAGTACAGGCTATATGATGACCATGTTCCACAGCCTCCACTCAGGTCAGTATCTCCTGAGACCATCTAGGTTGCTGACTTCATTTCTTTGGAGCCAGGATACTACTTGAAGATTTTCTTTCCTTCTTTTAAAAGGTTTAAACCAAAGTAGGATGGAAACATAAGGAGGACTCTATGCATTTCCATTACTCAACTGGTAATCTCTGGGGCCTGCCTTTCTTGTAGTTGGATACTGTTTTCTGAGTTCCAAAGCTCCTTTCAGTATGTATCCATTGACTCAGGGCATTTTGGGGGTTAATGGGCATAAGGATTTTTTGCTTTGCTTTTGAGATGTGAATTCTATTTTAAGTTGGCTATATCAAATTTACCACGTCGAGTCCCTGCAGATCTTGCTCTCAAAAGAGTAGTTAGTAAACTCCTGGAGGAACCCTCAAAATCTGTGAGCTGTTGTTTGCTTCTTATTCATTACCATTCCTAACAGATTTCCTTTTAAACTAAACAACCTAAAAAAGATGGTTTTCTTTCAAATGAAATATTAACTGTTAGAAGTGCCAGTATCCTCTTACATATGTCGCACACAGTGCTGTTTCAGTTCTTTCAGTATTTATCATGTTTGTCTTGCAGTCTCACACGACTTCTGTATGCATAGCATTCAGTGATAGAAGGTAGGGGAGTGAGGTAGGTTAGCTGATCTTGTGACAGGAGATTTCTTAAAATGCAGATTTATATTTTATTTTTATTGGAAAGTACCTGGTTAGAAGATTTTGTTTTAACTCAAAAAAGAAATCCAACAGAAGACTGTTAAATAGGCGTGCATACTAAAATGCCCATTTTCTTCTTACTCAAATTTATATGCATCTTGGTGAGTGATTTGGCAAAACAATCCACATTGCTTGAGATTTGCATGTTCCATGACACAAAACCTCCATTAATTTTAGTTGGCTGTAAAAATACAAGTATTCCAAAGCTTAACTATTTGGATGACAATGGCTTAGCAAGATTTCCGAAACTTAAGTTTATATCCAGCTACAATAAGCAGCATAATTTGCTCAGACCTGCAGTGCCAGGGGCAGCTCTGCTCTGTTTGTTGAGGCTCAAATCTCTGGGAGATGTCAGCTGGCCACGCTCCTGCTGGGCAGCACTTGGGATGTTTTGAAGAAACACATAAATTCAGCAAGTAAACGTTGCTGAAGGGGTAGATGTAGGTGGTTTCTCAGCATCCCTTTTAGTTCCATTTTCTGTGATTCTGAGGTCACTACTATTTTACAATATTTTCATTAAAGTACTTGCACACCATTTTCCTGTTACTGTTATTTTTTGTAGATTTTCTGTATGAAAGGAATTTTTCAGATTTGTTTGCTTCTGGTTATGTGACATTACTACAGAATTATCAAGTTCTTCCTTCTTAACAGCAAATTAACTTTGTCTGTAGAAATAGCCTCTTATTTATTACATTGTGATCTTATTTTTATGCCGTTTCGCTTTATTTTGAACACATAAGCATTTTTAATGAGAAAACAATTAACATTTCCTCTTAGGCTGCCCTATATCAACTTTCCTTTGCAAAAACTGAGATACAAAGCAATAAAATGATTAGCAGTTGTTTTACACAGGTGAGTGGCTACTCAGCAAAGTGGTTAAGCAGTTTACCTGCCTAAGTGGAGATGGTTTACTTTAGAATGGTTTTAATTTTTTGGTCTTGACTGTGCACAAGAGCTTAATGTAATGCTGAGCTGAAGCACATTTTTTCCTGCTCTGTCTTCTAGCTTTTCCTTTTTGTGGTCTGGAACTTTGAGCTCTACATGATACCACTGGCTTTGTTGTTGCTGTTGGCATGGAACTACTTCTTGATCATATCGGGGAAAGATAACAGGCAACATGATACAGTAAGTCTTCTCTACTTCAAGCACATACATGTCTTTTTCTGTAAAAAACAGATAAAACTTTGTAACTGTGTTTAAATATGAGACCTTTTTGAAAATGTTTCAGTTTGCAGCACTCAGTGGACGGTTTCACTACTTGCAATTTAATTTTTCTCCAGCTGTCCAATGAATTTGCCCATTTTTGTTGAAAATATCTATAAAAAATATAGAACATGTACTATCCTCAGAATAGGGTTTGTGTGGGAGCAGAGATGAGAGGCTTATAGGTCATGAGAAGCCAAATTCTTTGAAAATGGTTGTGTGAGACTGTGTCCTTATGTTGCATTTTTTCTTTCACATACTGAAGTTAAAGGTTAAAATGATTCCAAATTGTTAACAGTTTCAGAATGTATCACATTTTATTCGATTTCACAGTTTATCTTTAGAATGTTACCATTCATTGAGCTTTATATAAGCATTTTCTTCTTCATTTAATGCCATTATTTAATTTAATGCACGTACCTGGGATATAGAGTAGCCACCATTTACTGATAACTGATATTTATTAATAAAAGAGCATGGTTCACATTTTCAGAAATATATATCAAAAGTTGGAGTTCCATTCTGTGCTGTGCAAATTTTCTAGTATCCAGGCAGCTTAAGGATTTTGCTGCACCTTATGAATTCAATGTTTGTTTCACTATTCATTCCCCAAAAGTAGTCTGCTGTCTAGGACACTGTGATCTAGATGGGAAACTAGATGGATTTTAAGGTAAAAAAANTGTGTAAGTGGTCTCAGAGGATGGTATTTAATGGGTCATGCTCCATCTGGGGGTTGGTAACAAGTGGATTACCACAGCATACAAGGACCTGTGCTATTTAACGTCTTCATCAGTGACCTGTAGGAGGTGACAGACAACACTCCCACCAGGTTTTTGGGTGGCACTGGGGCAGTGGGACCAGTTGATACACTGGACACTTCAGTGAAAGAGACTTAGGCTGTTTGGAGGAATGAGCCTTAGGTACCTCATGAAATTCAAGAAGGAAAAATGTGAAGTCTTGCTCTTTGGGTAGAATGATACCTTGCAAAGATACAGGCTGGGAAATGATTGCCTGGGGAGCAGCTCTCCAGATGCATTGGTAGACAGCAAGGTAAACATGAGCCAGCAGTGTGGCCTGGCAGCAAGCACAGCCACTAGTGTCATGGGCCGTGCTGACAGGAGCACAGCCAGTGGACTAAAGGAAGCAATTATCCTCCTCTGCTCAGTGCTTGTGAGACTGCATCTGGAATACTGTCCGGTTTTGGACAATCCAGTTCAAGAAAGAAGTTGGCTTACTGGAGTGAGTTCAGTGAAGAGTGATGAGGGGCTTGAGAACTTGCTCTGCAAGGAGAGACTGTGGGAAGTGGGCTCAAAATAGCCTGGATGAGAGGCTTCAGGTGACCCAAATAGCAGCCCTCCACTACCTGCAAGGGGGTTGTCATGAAGATGTAGCTGGGTATTACACACTGATGCATGGTGGGAGGGCAAAAGGCATGCACTGAAACAGAAGAGGTTCAGACTGGAGAATTTCTTTTGTAGTGAGGACAGGTAAGCAGTGTAACAGTGTACCCGGGGAGGCTGTGCAGTCTCCCTTGCAAGTTTTCAGGATCTGACTGGCTAAAGCCCTGAGCAACCTGATCTGACCTCATGACTGACCTTGCTGTGGGCAAGAGGTTGGATTAAACGCTTTCTCAGGTTCCTTCTAGGCTGAATGATCGTGTGACCCTAATGTCTGGCAGCTGCAATTATTAGTGACTGGAGGAACTGATATAGCCCTGATCTTGGCACTGGTGTTACCTACCTACATCACGAAGGCTCTTAGGCTTCAAAGGTTCATCTAAAATTAAAGGTGGAGATGACAGAAATATTCCCTAATCCCAAAGGTTGTTACATTTATAGGAAAAGCCTAAGATCAAGATTTAAAATAAGCATTTCTTAAATCACAGCACTTAGTCTCCTGCTGCCCAAAGTGCTTAAACCTTCTCAGCCTGAAGATTTTAAGAGTAACAGAAATCCCTTGTGAAAGGAGAGATTTTGCTTGTGAGCCGCAATGCACTTAATTTCTCTCTGAAAAGACAGCTGCTTGGGAAGATTAGTTGGGTCATGTAAGTTGGCTAACAGCAATGAAGTTGTTGATGGGCTCTCTGCTGAGAGCCCAAGTAATGTTCTGAAAGTGTTCCTCTTAACTGAGATTGTTTTAGACCAAGCCATACGGCTTGTATCAAACAGTCAGGTTCTTCCTAAATATTTGATATCTGTGCTGCTAATTACTACTTTTTATTTATTACAAGTAAGTAGAGACCTCGTTTTTAATGAGTTGAGCTTGGTTATCATCATGGTGAGCATCTGTCTTCTATGAAATGATCTGCTGACTTATTGAATGTCTTTCTAATTAACTTACAAATCTTCAATAATATCACAAGTCCTTAGCTCAGGTCATTAGCACAGTATCATTAGATTAGGAGTTATTTAAATATTTCTGCTTTCCTATGCGGAGTGTAAATATTAACTAAATTAATTAAGCAGTGTTTCCTGGTGGCTAGAGAATGCTTCAGGATTCAGATGATCTTGCTTCTGTTCCCAGGTCTCCAGAGATTTCTGTTGTGCCTCAGTTAAATCATTGACTATTTATCCTGGAAATATCATCTACCTTTAAAAGTTACTTTGGAATCCTCAAGTTAAAGATAATGCAAAAAGATAATGTTTACTGTTTGTATCTTACTTAATTAACACTAGGGAAGTGTAGTTAAAAATTGTATGCACATTATACTTGTTTCATGAGATGAGAGATACTTAAATTTTGGGCCTTGAAAGGAGTTCTGAAGAGTTCTTTTTCACTGTAATATCCCTGCAAGACAACAATTATCAATTGTCTTATCAAAGCAAGTGTTAGTGACAGCACTCTAGTACAGATCAATGAAATGATTCACTGAGTTTATGTCCGCTTGGATCAGCTTTAACTCATCCACATTTGAGTATTGCTCTACAGCCATGGTTTCATTTGCTCTGTCCTCTGGTACATCAGTTTCTTTGAAGTAGCTTGAAACTTATTTGCTTGTGGTATAATTCACCTGCCAAGTGGTCTAGATTGCTCTCTCATAATGTGAGCCACTGCTGCTCATCTGAGTGTATGATTATTCTGCCGCTTACTCTGATTCCTAGTAAGTTCAATGCGCAAGTCCTTTCTTGAATTAAAGGTGCAACGGGGCTGGGGCAAGGGAGAGCCCCAGGTGTATAATCTGGATATAAGGATATAAGTCTGTTGGAAATTCCAGTGGAGAGGTGAAGCTGCATATTAGGTGTTCTTGCTTTCATGGATTCATCTGGACTCTGTATGATTGATCATCACTGTGGCTTTAGTCAAATGCTGGTGCAAATTTAAGAGAAGATGTTGGGCTCCCTATCCGTTATACACTAAGGTAAGATTAGTTGTGTTTCTGAAAGATATGCTTTAATCAAAGGCAAACTCTTGCACTAGGTGTTGAGGTAACTGATGAGGTTACGACAGAGGAAAGTGTAAGGGAAGCAGTCTAGACGTAGATTTAGTGACTGAATGAGTCCATGAGAATACAGAACTGATCGAAAATGAATAAATTCCTGGCACTGACTCATGCAGCAGGAACTAAAAAACACAGAATAAATATTTCCTTCCAGTATTAAACGAGGAAAAAAATCACAAAAGTAGCATTCTTAATGCCTTCCTCTGAATTTTGCAGCAGCATTTTTGCCTGAAGCTTACCTAACTGCTTTCCCCAAGGATATTTCTTGATATTTTTTTCTTAAAAAAATACTGTTCTTGTACTTCATGATAGTCATAGCCCTAGGTATCTGACCTCACAGATTTATTTTCAGCATGACTGCAGTTCTGATCCTAAACAGTCTCTGCCGAAACACACAAGAATGGAACCAAATGGATCTTACTGCTTTCTGCATGCATGCGCTTTTTTCCCAGCATCTTTTTCACATTCTCTGGAGGAGAGGAGAGATATCAGCTGCTGCCACTTGCCCGTCCCACTGCCCGCTGCTCCATGCCATTGTGCTGTTGGAAGCAGCCCTTCCTGTCAGCCTCTGACAGAAGTGCTGCCACTACATCTCACGGCCCTGTGCATGTTACAGGTACAGGCAACTGAGCACGGCGTGGTGACAGACCGCTTGGGCTGCTCAGAGAGAGCTGGGAGCTGCCTTACTTCACAGCCACCTTAACCTTGCTGGGAAACCCAAATCACGTTGCAGTCAGTGTGTAACCAGAAATGTTCATCCCCTACATGGCTGCAGTAGAAAGATTAACGCTCAAACTAGCAGAAAGTATGCTGGGTTTTAAAGTTTATTTCCATTCATTTTTAGAAACTACTAAATATTTTGATGTTTTCAAGTATGTTGTGAAAAAAAGGAAAAATTTCACATTTATAGAGTGGCAAAAAGAGCAGTGCTGCTATCTGGGATCTTTTTTCTCACCTCTATTTCTAAGCAATAACTGTAGTTATTAGAATCTCATGAAGCTGGTGGGAAAAAAGCTTTTTTTTTTTTTTCCTGCTTTAGGCTCTGTTCTCATTGTCTGCTGGAGCTGCCTGACTTAAGGAATGGCCAGACAACTCCCAAAGTAATTAGAATTGTTCCCGCTCTCCAGCGGCTGTTGTCCCTTCCCTGATATGAAGCAGTTGATGATAGTATGGTTGGAACACGTATTGCAAATATAGTCTGGTTTGCGTGAGTGACCACTTAAAATGTTTGGTGTTTTTTTTTCTTTTTTCTTTTTTTTTTTTTCCTCTGCATATGTACTTCTTCCTTCTGCCATTAGGACAAGTTTTGACAGTTTCTTTGCTGCTGGTCAGGCACGTTGGATCTGTTGCCGTTTTCCCTTGATTAAGCGGTTAACAGACAGGGGGTCCAGGTGGTTTTCCCCTCAATGCTGCCATTGAGGAGGAAGAGCAACAAGAGGAGAAACCGTATCTGATGAGTCAACAACCAATTGCACAGCTGTTATCATCAACAGGGACTTGGTTTTCATAGCCATGGAGTCTTCTTTGAGGACGGAGGACTATTAGGAAGAAACAAGATCCACCTCAACAAGTGGGTCAACATTGCATTTACCAGAACGCTGGCCAACCTGATGAGGGAGACATGAAGTTTGAAGTAATGGGGAAGGGTGCATTTGCATGCATGCAAGATCCTGAAGATCCTGAAGGTGGGATTGCTCTCATGCCTGGACTCTAGTGGATGGATACTGGGTTTTTAGTCATGGCAGGCCAAGAAGGTGAGTAGATGCAGCTGCACTTCAGTTCAGCTAAGGGAAGGTGATCAAGGACTTGCATGAGAGCTTGAGAGCTGAAATTATTCAGCCTGGAGAGGAGGAGGCCCAGAGGGATGTTAACAATGTATATAAGTTCCTGATGGGAAGGGAAGAAGGAACCAGTTTCTTCTCAGTGGTGCCCAGTGACAGGACAGGAGTCAGTGGGCACAAACTGAAATGTGTGGTACTCCATCTGAAGACAAGAAAAATACTTGTAGAAAGGGTGATCCAACAGTGGGAGAGGTTGTGTAATATCCATCCTTGGAGATATTCAGCACCTGTCTTGACACAGTCCGGGACAACCTGACTGTAGGTGACCCTGCTTGAGCAGGGGGGTTGGACTATCCTGTGATCTTCTGACTAAAGATGTTAATCCTGCTCGCCTCTTGGTCTCTTATATGTTAGCTTTGTTCCCATGCAATTTAAAATTTAATAAGAATGCACATGCCTGGAGTTACCTTTGAATGTTCTTCTGACATATATACCCCTATGGAAAAGAGGTTTAATCACTTCAGTTCACATCCTGCATTTATAGTTAATATTTAGAGCCTTAAAGGAAATATTAAATAGCTAATTTCCTCTTGAAGTTTCAAGTTGCACATGTCATTGCATAGAAAATGATGGTGAGCAGCTGGGAGTTAATGTGCCATACACAGATTCTTATGAATCTGTATGATAGAGCATATACACATATTATTAATCTTGTAAGAGTGATATAAAATGGTACAATACATCTTTTAATTTCACTGGAGTTTTTTATGAAATAGGCTTTGATGACATGTTTCTAGAGTATATTTTTCTATTAAAAGTTAGAGATGGACTGGTACAGGATAAAATTTTGGAACAGAAGAAAAGTGACTTTAGTAAAGTTACTAAAGATAACATTTCATTTTGAGATTCTGACCACTTTCTGTGGGTGCAGTTGGAATAGTCCTCTGAAAGGGCAGCAAGAGAATTTTGCTCTTATCTTAAAGAGACATTATAGGATGTGTGGATTTTCTATGATGATTTATTTTAACCTTTGTGTGCTCAGATTTTTTTAATCCTTTTATATGTGTTCTGGAAATCACTGCATGAAGAGAAACATAAGGGAGAGTGGGAGGAAGGATACTCATGAATATATCCATCTCATTGGATTCCCTTTGTCTTCAAGAAAGCATGATGAGTTTGAGTTAGCAGAGTAACACCTAGTTCAGTTGCAGCTGGAAGAGCTTTGTTGGTTACAGTCCAAATAATTTTCTCTTTACGGCAAGGCAGCAGTGTGTCAGAGCCTTTGGTGAATTTGAGGCTGCTCCTCTTTGGGCAGAGAGCACCATTTTGTACAAACAAACCCCACCAAGAAAGGACCTGGCTCTAGCCACCTATTCTCTCCTGGTGAGGAAAGTGAGTTACCAAGCATATAATGAGACAGTGACTTGGTTTTTTGTTTTTCTTAAAGCACGGAAGAATGACTCTAAAAAGTTTGACAGGATTTCTGCAGATTAATACGGGACAAACACCAAGTGCTTCAGATCTGTTGCACATCCAGTGTTGAGGTGTTTGTGCTAGAAGTCCCAGTGCCTCTTCTACTGGGGAGACCACAGTGATTTTTAGCTGAGGAATAAATTTTTGCTATTTTTTTTTAGCTGAGGACTAAATTTTTCTGAGTTTATGGCAAAAGTGGTTATTATTATCCCTGTATTCTATCTAGACTGTGTCTGGAAGATGTCATTTGCCCAATGTAATACAAAAGAGGGTTGTCAGGTAGGCCATTACCTCTTGGCTTTCAGTTATGACTCTGTTTTGCTGAGAACTTTACCTCCAATATGATAGCAATAGCCTTAAAATCTCCAAAGCATGAGGATGACTGGGAGAATACCATTATGCACAGAACAATATCTGTGTAAAACTTGTTTAAGTTCTGATACCTCGAATCAGAAAAAAAGTTGTTTTTTCTGGAGTAGCTTTCAACATTATGGGGAAAGGGTTTTACCTTATGTTTGCTGACCGCTGCTGCTAAGTAGCCAGATGTGCTCCGTACCTGGAAATAGAAAATGACGTTCATTCTGTTGCAGATGGCAATCAGCACAGCTCTGAATGGTGCAACAACATCCTCAAGGTTTTCTTAAACCACGCAGCCTTCCTTGCCGTTGCCAAATTAATTGAAATCTCAGACCTGCTCTCCATTTGTTATCGTCAGTAAAAGAAGTTAGAAAGGCTTTTGTAAATAGGTCATCGCCTGCCTGTGTGCTCAGCCTGGGTGCTACCAGAGCACAAAGACCACAGGCAACACGTGCCTGAATATTAAGCAGTCTGCTGAGAACCGCCGCTGCCTTCATGCAGCTGTTTGTTCTTTCTATACGATCCATACAGCCAGGCAGGAAAAATACATGATAGTGCCCCACTGTGGGACAGAGGCTTTTTTAATAAATCAGAAAAGAAACATGAAAATGTCAGCTTAATCAAGCATTTAAATTTTATTAATCAAGTCTAATTTTTATGAGTGCAAATAATCGCTGAAGCTGGACAAATTTGCTTTAGATTGCATCAGAAACATAATTTTAATATTTAATGGCCTGCTGAATTTAAATGGAGAATTATCTTTATGAAACATGCTCTTCATAATTTGCCATTAAATGAGAAATGAACAAATCAACATAAATCTTACATAAAGGTTATTTAACTAAATGTTGGTACTATAAATATTTTAAATGCATTATGCACTAATTTAGCAGTCACACAGTACACTATATAAAGATATAAGCTGGGCAGGAAGCATTTTTTCTCCTGCTGCATAATAGAATGTAATACTGCACTTGGCTCTCTGTGCTATAGTTAAATGAGACTGTCCACGCTGCAAGTAGAATCGTTGCAATAGAGGCTTTTATACAGCATCAGAGCATGCACTAAGCCCTTGCTAAAACTTTACGTGACTGTTCTCATCCCAGCAGCATTTCAAAAAAGCAAATGCACCACAAAACTGGAATACGTTGTCTGGTTTTGGTCACTTAAACAAAAAATACCAAAATCCAACGATAGGCATTTCCAGCATTTAAAAAATATATATTTTTTTCCTATTATAAACCAGTTGATTAGTTAATTTAAGTTTTGCCACACTTTTTCAATTACAGTCTTGCAGTATTATTGGCATCTAACATAAAATTGAAGTTCAGTGCACACAGAGGCATTTTTTCTAAGAGGTTGTTTTAATGATTTTTGTTTGCATTTGCATCAAGATTAACATGGCAACAAGATTGACTTGACAAGTTATAGCAGCTATTATAAATAATCAATATTTTATAAGCTAAGGTCACTTAGTTTGCAGTAAAAATTCCTGTAGTCATGTGATTTTTTTTTTTTATTCTGCTTCAGATTGTATTTTCCTTAAAAACATTTTGATTCAGTCTAGACTTTCATAACTTTGGAATTGTACTGCAGTGTTAATATATTAAAATGTATCAATATCTGATTTTTTTTTATTTTACTGAAATTAATATGAATATGATATACAATGTCACATAAAATTAATAACAGATTTTTTTCCTACTGAAAAGCTTATAGCTCCAAACCATATTATAATAAATTATGTTAGACCCAAAAGCTTAGATGTGTTTGGATAAATGCTAGTTTATAATAACAGAGTATCTGGTCCTACTGGAATCTTAAAATTACTTGGAGAGACTTAATTTAAAGCACCGTTGTCCCTTCATGCTGTTAACAAATATAAGAAGCAATTTTTCTGTGGAGAACTCATAAAAATTTGTTAAGCTGTTTTTCATTAGTGCTCTATAGTAAACTTAGCGATATTTAGCCATGCAAAAAATGCTTCATTTGTTACACTGAACTGAAAATGATGGATACTAAAAGCAGAGATATGACGTTTTCAAATGTACAGTACATGTTGAAGCCTTTAGATGGAGACATACTTCAAATAAACACATAATATGCAGTTCACAGTGCATTGTGTGCAAGAAAGAGCTAGAATAAATTGAAAACCAAATACTGAAAAATACGGAGAGAAGGTGGCCTTCTACTTATGCCATTTATATCTTAAAAATGACATATTCTTAGCTACATTAGCAACTGAATATTGAGGGCTTATAAAGCTGACAACAGGAGAAAGGTTACACATTCTTATGTAATAACTGTGTTTACTGCTCATGCATATTGCCAAGAAATTTATTGTACTGCAAATACAAATTCTGTTGTTGACATTACAGAACTACATGTAATCAGTAGCATGCATCAAAAAGCATCTGATAGCCATATTAAAGTCTCATTTCCTATTAAGAATAAGACTAAATTACAGCATGAGCACTTCCCAGAATAAGCTAACAAAATGCATTCTGTAAGAAGAAGTAATTGTGTTTGAGTGTCTCTGTAAAAATCAGGAAGTATTCAAGCAGCAGAGTACTAATGCTTTTCTTTTTAGTCTGCTGTCTTCTGTACTGCAATATATTCAACCTTACTGGCAAGCTTATCACACTAATTATTATTACATCTAGTAGCTCAGTTATCTTGATGATTACTGCAGATGAAATACCCCAAGGTCAAAGTGTTAATAGTATAAATCAGGATAGGTTGTATTCCAGATATACTATGCTATTAAATCAGAATCTGTTACCTTCACTTTTATTTTTCTTATAAACATGGTATAAAAAGGGTGGACATTTTAATTAAGCTGTATCTCCTGCAAAGTTTCTCCTTTAACAATTTAATAAAAGGAGCAGATGTCATGTAGTGGAAGTGACCACAAAAACACAGCTATTGTGGGCTTGCTGATGATGGATGTCTTTGCTTCAAGTTCAAGGTCTTTGAAACTACCTGAAAGAGCCTAAATGGTTTTATGCATTCTACTTAATTGATAGTTTTATATTGCATTTTACACACAAACACTGTGAATTGAGAGACACACAAACGTATGGTAAGTCTAAATGTAGGCAATGTGAATTACATGAAATCTAAACAGCCTTGAACAGTACAAATCTGAGTACATTCTTTGCATATCTAGAATGCATATAATTCAGAACCAAATCTCATTCTCTTTTATCTTCTGAAAGTTGATACCTTTATGCTGCAGCGTGAAGTACAGAGTAAACTCTTTTCTTTTGCTTTTCATTTAAGGTCATCTGTGTTTGAAGAACTAAATCAAGTAACACATAAACAGATCTAGAGAAGTTCTAATGGTCGGGGTTGTTATGTGCTTCACATTTAAAAACAAAAAGTAAAAATCTACAACTGAGGCAGAAGTCATCAGGCAAATCTGCAATCTGGTAGTGCCTCTCCTTTTGTTTTTTCTTTATTTTGCATATTAGTGTGAAATCAAGGTTTCTTCTGGGCAGGTATTTCTGTCAAATTAGCCACAGAAATTAGAACAGGAGACAATTTGTGAAGTAACTTGCTGTTTGCAATGAGAAACATCAAGCTGGTACTAAGAAAGTAGGGTCTGTCATTAAGACTGATGTTGAGTTTCAATGTGCCATTTCTCCATGAAATGTTTAGATTCAGGAAGTATTGTAAAGTTCTCTATAGATTTTTGATTCAAGCTGCTTGTAAATAACTAGAATGCAAGCATACTTTGCAGGTGTTGATGTTAGAAGTTGCAATGTGTTCGTTTCTCCTATATTGTTCATAAGTCAGTATATCCTTTTTAGAATAACTGCAAGTTGCAGGTAATTGTCAACTTAGTAGAATGACAACATTTTCATCCACAAATATTTGGGCTTTCTCTGCGATGCAAATGTGCTGCCTTCTGGTGATCTTATTTAAGGTAACTGTACATAGTTGCTGCTTCAACTGAACAAGTGCTCCTGGAATGAATTATGAATTGTACAGCATTTATAGACAGAGCTCTTTTACCTCAAAGAGAGTAGGAGAGTGGGTCAGTACCAAAGGCAGTATGTAGGAATTACAGTGTATGCTCTTTCTGATTAATCCATTTTTATAGGTCTACTTTGCACAGAAACAATCTTATTTTGCAGCATTTAAACAACATCTGCTTACTGTTTCACTGTGAAGTAGCTGACATGCCATATTTGAGGATGTCTACGTGTGTTTTTTTAAATGTCATCTGTATTAGTATTACATTCAAGGAACAGTACCAAGAATCAGGTTCTTTCAAGACCTTCTACCAGTATGCGGCATATAAGTCTGTAACAAGTGACATTACAGAAGGTCATGTCACTTTTAACTGCTTGCATTAGATCTTTCTGATTTCCCCAGTGCCCTTCCTTTGTTTGATTAATACTACTTGATTTCAAGCAAGCTATTGGAAGGCATAATTTAGAGTGAGTGTTCTAGGGGCAATCTAAGATTTTTTGCCATAGAAGTTTTAATAAAATAACTCTAATGTTTCATTTTCTCTTCATATGCTTTTTCCTATTCTCCCTCTCTCTCCCTCTACCTTCTTTCCTTTCTCTCCCCTCTCCCCATTATACCTCCCCAAGGTGTAATGGTTGACATAGAGATCGGAGTAACTACTACCTTGCTTCAAACCAAAGCAGCACATTCATGCTTTATTTGAATAGCAACAAGCCACTATCAAAGGGACAAAAAAAATCCACTGTGGATTTTTTTTATACAATCTTCTTAGTGTGGTGTTAAACTGAAATCCGTTGCTCAGATTCACCATACCTATCTTGAAAAGCCTTGCTTTATTCTGCAATAATAGATTGTACTTCAGTATACGGCTTTTCTAAGGCTTTAGCATACTAATTCTTCATATATCATGTGACTATGAAGAATCTACTTTCCTTGATTTAATTTCTGGCAGTTCTGAAAACACTTTGTTTTGGCACTTTAATAAATGGTATTATTTTGTTCATTTTGTCTGAACATTCATGTGTTGTTTTTTTTTTTAACACCTGAACTTCAGGAACAGTGAAAGCATAGACTATATTTCATATACTTTAAAGAATAATTCCTGCATCTTGGGCACGAGAACACTTTTACTGTATTTTGTTTTGCTACAGTAATTGAATTGTTTTCTTTTCCAGACATTTCAGTACTCTAAAGCTCAGTGTAATGGATGGTATGACTAACCTAGAACAAGAGTACAGATTCATAGTGACTTTTGAATTAAAAAATGGAATGGTGGAGATGGAAATCTGGGCTTAGTCCTGGGCTTGAGGTATTTCAAATGACTTTTCATGTCCTTTGAACAAGTTAACACTTTGCCACTGTATAGAAGCTTGTAAAGTAGTTTGAGATCATTAGATGGGGAAGAAAAAGTGAGTTTGAAGTATTATTATCTGGATAATTTAGAATGAGTATTGTCGTGTAAGTGATTTCAGTGAAATGCCATCATTTGCAACAATTTTAGAGGTTTCCAATTCATCTAATTGTCTCCAAGCTAACTTTAGCACTAATGTGAGATAGGTATTCCTCTGTTCCATCCTGTCAAGACAAGGAATTTCTGGATGTACATAAAAGAGATCTTTTAGTGTCTGGGGAATATTAATGTTGAAAAGTAAGAGACCTATTGAGTTTAGTCAGCTCCAGGCGTAGGCCGTATCTGAATCAACAGATTCAGGTTTATACCTTGGGCTTTAGTCACTTAATGATGTAATTACAGACCTTCTTCTGTGTGGCAAAATTTATTTAAGAGGGTTTTCATCTTGCTGCAGCCCTTAACAGCTTGTTTTCATCCTCTCCTCTCAGTTCACCAGTTCCTTAGTAGAGCTGATGCAAGCATTTCCAGAGCTGCTCTGTAAACTGGCTCACTGAAACCATCCGTGTTAGGAGTTTTAGGACGGATTCTTTTCAAGAACTGGGTCATTCCAGTGATGTAGTTACAGCTGAGCTCCACAAGCACTTTGAACAGCGCAGGGAAGACAACAGTGAGCTGTAATGAGGGGAACAAGTGGTTAATGCAGGTCCACGGAAAAATGAAAATGTCTTTGCCTCCACAGTAAGGTCTGTGAAATGGCATCCTAAGGCATCTCCAAATGGGTCCATAAGATGAGGCAGTGAGCTAACCAGGAGCTAGCAAGCATTCCAAAAAACATGTTCTCAACACTTTGACTCACATTTGACTCACCTGTCATCATCCTGAACTCTCTGGTCCTTGACTGCTATCCTCTTTCTTTAATAGATAAGTGCTGACCTTAAAGGGAAGCTGAAGAGACAGTGGTGAGGGAAGCTCCTTCCCCTCCAAAATCTCTCACCTGTTATTGGAAGTGCCTTGGGAATGGATTCAAATGAGGATGAGCATCTGAAACTGAAAATGTTTTGAACCATCATTAACTTACATGCAGGCAGAGTGCTTTATTTTAGGTGTGAGTTAAATCACTGTATGTCTTTTATCTTCTACATGGACCTCTATAACATAAAATCATAGAATGAATTACAGAACGGCTTGGGCTGGAAGAGGCCTTAAAGATCATCTGGTTCCCACCCTCTGCTGTGGGCAGAGTTGATGTGATTAACTGAGATCTCCTTGGCAGTCAAGCTGACCCAGAGAAAGGCATCTGGTGCACTTTTTTTCTTTTCTTTCCTGAATTTTCTTTTTCCTGAATTTGGCCCTTAGATCACGTTAAAGTCCTTTAGTTCTTGGACATGGGTTTGGATCCGATGAGAACATACTTGCCACTGTATTTGAGGAGTGATGATGGAGTTATGATTGTAATGTGTTGTCTTAACTGACGATACTCTAAAGCCATTTGTCACTTAGTTTGTAATAAAGTAAACTGTTGTTTCAGGTGGTAGCATAGGCCTAAGGGATAATGTTTCATACCAATGAGTTTTTCCTTCTCTTATCTTTTTCTGTATGTTATATAATATAAATTTTTTGTTAAGCATCTGTATGACACTGGGCTAGGTGGTTCTTTACTGAGCTTCATTTTGGCTGTTGATATATAGGTATTTACATGTAAGCAATTATATATGTAGCCATATCCATTCTTGGTATGAGCAGGTACCAGTTTATTTCAGTTGCAGCAGAGAACTGTCTCCACAGGGTAGACTGAAGACTTGGTCACAGTGTAAGGAAAGAGGAATTTGTGACTTAGATCTGAGTCTGCTACTGGCCATCTTTGAAAAGTCATTTAATTGCTCTGTAAACTACATTTAAAAGTGGTTCCTTTCATGCTCATTCTATTAATTGTTAATATTTGTAAAATGAATGCACATATATGTTTCATAGTGTTAACTGAAAAGATAATTTAAATTGAAAAATAAATGTGTACACGTGGCAACTACGGTTAGCAATTAATGTGCAGAAAGTTAGATGCACAGATTGTATAAAATTGCTATTAAGAAACAAAGTGCTAATGCTAATAGAGCATATGGTATGTGTCATTGTTGTATATCATAAGGAGACAAGCTAATGTGAATTTATTCCTGCCTTTTTATTCTTCAAAAATCTCTTGGTATATGCTGTAAATTCTATTAGAAGTGTTGCATGTTTCGCTAGGTAACAGAAAATTTAAAGCAAATATGTGTGTACTTTGTAGCCACCAGTGGAGCTGACAAAGGATTCCTTTGGTTAAAACTATCATACGTTGAATTTTGAGCTATCTTTTAAATACTTAAATAGTCAAGCAAGCATTTTGTACTGGAAGGGTTTTCAGTATATAATTCCCTAATGTCGGTCAGTTAAAGCTATAACACTTTCCACATTTTGAATCTCTGGATCAGCTGTATTTTCCTAGTTGTACATTTTCCTTCTGTGCATTTATTTCAAATGTTAATAAAGTTTTCATCTACAAAAGGTTTAGAATTGACAGAACAAAACTCTTCCTTTTTAAATCATGACAACTACTACTGTTTCTGTCTGCAGGTAGTGGAGGACATGCTAGAGGACGAGGAAGAAGAGGATGACAGAGATGACAAGGTAATTATCTTTCCTAGCACTTGGGTACCTGGGGATGGGAGAATTTAGACATGACACTGTTTTTACAGACAGTTAAAAAAGGAGTTGAAGTGTTTTAGTCCAGAAAATTGGACAGAGCTGTTTATCATCCTAACAATGCTACTGTGTGTTGCAGGAAAGGATAGAGGACTATAAATCCTGCTTTTTCCTTTTTTTTTTCTTGGTCCAGAGCTGGGTCAAATATTTTTTCTGCCAGGAACAGAAATAATTCAGCTTGTCTGGAACTTGATAGCTCTTGTGAAGATAACTGCCGTGACAACTGTTTTTGAAGGACAAAAATTTGTCCTGTCTTGAGTATTACAAATAGGACTGCACTTTAGGGGAAAAATTGTGTAAAAATAGCAACTCCATACTGGTTAAAGACGGGATATTGACATCTATAATTTTCAAAGGATTACTTGGTAGAAGAATGGCTGAAATGTTTTGCACTCTGTATGACATTTAAATAATCACAATTCTCATAGGCGTCCATTTGATTTTAAGTTGGAGCTGTGTCCCAGCAAGCTGGGAAGCTACTGCAGATTTGAGGAAACTATTGAGCTATTTGAGGAAACATGGTTCACTTTGGAGGCTGCTGGTTGGGTTGAGGATTGCAACCACAGTAAATAACAGCTCGTTTCCACATCTTATTGAGCCAAGCTATGGGACTGCTTGGATTGGTTGTCCCCCAGGGAGAGGGAAAAAACGCAGAAAAGAAATTAGAATGACCTTGCACCACTGAAGCAATGGCTAGCACTGGCGGGACATCTTTCTGGTGAGACAAGTACAGTGCAGATAGCCCTGTTGTTTCTGGTATTTTCATACCGGTAAGATGGTATTTGTGAAAGAAAAAGGAAAAAGAAAAAAGCCCACAACAGATAATTTTACAAGAACTCTGAATTAAAATACAGATGATTTTGACCTTCACAGATGTTCCCTCACTTCTGCTGTAGAAAAGCAATGATTTTTTTTTTTGAGAGAGAGAGAGGGGAGAAAAACAGTGTATCTTAATTTACGCCCTTGACCTTTGTTTCTAGTTGAGACGTACAGTTATATACCACTGTAAGAATTCATATGCTGGCAGCAGCATTTGAAATGTCAGAAAATTCACTGTGATTAGTTAATCCCCTGAATGATTATTTTTCTGTTAGCTAACACATAAGATCTGAGAGATGATACCAAAAAAAAAGGAGTATTTTCCTCATTCTTTTGCAAGCTTGAACATTTTACAATTGACAGAAAGATATTATGTGAAATTCTTCTATACATCACTTAAATCGTTAGCTACATCATTTCAGAATTGGCAAACACTGTAGCAACGAAACCTTCTTTTACAAAACACGTAGGTGATGGTTTTTAACGCTAAATGATATGAGCATGCACTTCTGGCAATAAAATATATGATTTATTGCAAAGGTCAGCCATGTAGCTGTGGAGAGCTTGTATTTTAACTCAACATGCTGTCTTTGAATCATCATTTCTCTTCTGATAAATACTGATCTGCCATCCATTTGAGGCCATTTTCTCCTGTTTGTTCATGCTTTATTATTAGAACTAGTGCAAAAGTACCATACCAGCAGTACATGTATTCCCAGATATTTTAAATAACTGTGATTAGTTCACAAAGAACAATGCTTGACTGCTTGTAGTTTAAGTCAGCCTGTGTAGTTACAACTTAGTTATTAGGAAATTGCTAAACAAGCTCCTTGAAAAAGGCAGATGAGGGTGGGAGAAGCCCCCTCTCACGGGCACCTCACATCCAGTTCCATGGCTATTAGCAGATGCCGGGCAGGCATACAAAGTTAGAAGTACCACTCTAGGTTTCAGTGAGATGATCAAATATTTAGCTTCCTCGAACTGACAACAGAGTTCATATATTTTTCTAGACATAGTTACCAACATCGAATACAAGTACTTAGATTGCCATGTGCATTCAGTGAGCCCTTTTACTGAATATTGAAGAGCTGTCTTTCTACACAGGAGGTGTTCAGGAATATTTTTATGGATTCAAAGCTGTCTCCATTACTGCAAACATTTTGAGTTCTCATAACTGAATATGCTGTTTGAACGGGAAGGAAAATTACTCTTTTTAAAAATGTGAGGACTGCCATGTGTCAGCAGTCCTCACCGCGGGCATTATTTGGCGCTGGGCTAAACTGTAAAACATAAGTGCATCGTTCGGACTGAGCTTTCTGTTGTTTGCAGTGCAGTAGGGTGGATTTTCCTTTGTGGTGTTCTCAGACATGCTCTGTCAACTACTGATGGTCCTTTTGTCAAAATGCAAGGGGTGCAGTTTTGTATTATTTTAATTCATATGTATGCTTTCCTAAAGCTGTGTGCAGAATGAAGTTTTGTGAGAAAACATACGCACATTTTGTAACACCAGCTGGTAGTGACCTCTGGCTTTTATTATTTCTCTGTTTCTTCATATAGCAAAATAGAAAAGTCAAGTAAATGGGTCTGCTTGTGTGATAAAAGTAAGAAGATTAATAAATGTGCCAAAGCCTCACTTTAATTGAAAATGAAGCATATGTTGCAAGTATGTAAAATATGTCCCAGATGTTTGACCATGGCTAGTGCCTTCGCTTTCCCTGATTACCACGAGGCAGCTATTAGTCCTGTAACCTTTGTACTTAACGGTAAATGGAGTATTACATGGCACAGAACCGAAGCACCTGTTTTCCATTCAGCAAAGACCCCTGGCAGGCTTTACCTAAGCCTATCCATATGTTTTCACTTAGCAGATTGTTGGGCGATTATGAAAAGTGTCTTTCTTTAGAGCCAGCTTAGCTATTAGTCACTTGCTCGCAGTGAAAGGGCAACTCCTCGGCTACTTGATGAGGTCCGCGCGGGTGCACGCTGATGTAGGTGGTGGCACACAGGACAAAGGCCCGTCGTTTGGCACCCCAAATTGCACAGCTACAGAAGTAATAAGCTGAGGATGATACATCCTGGAGTGCGTGGGTCAGTTAAAGTAACGCTTTTTACCAATGGTGGTATGTATATTGCTGAGAGGAGTTTCACGAAGTAGATTTACACTTACCGTACTATTTGCTTAGTCTCATTCTAATATTCTAGATTTTATTAACTTTTTTTTCCCCTCTGCTGCAATTAAGGTAGACAGGATTGTCAAGTTAAGGTCACAGGATGTGTTTCTAACTGCAGAATATTAGCTTTCATCTTCAAATGCAATATGACTAATTAAAAAATGGCAAGTATACTTCTTGCTATACCAGTTACAAAGTAGTGTTTAGTGATGGAATACTTTTTCTTCTAATTTTGTTTCTTTATCATATTATGTTTTTAGGAACCAAGATTTGTTTGGCTCAGGCATTTGTCATAGGTTTAATATTAGTTTTTCAAAGAAATAGCACTAGATTCTTCATTCCATATGTTCTATACTGCTTGCTAGACCTATGCCAACCACAGATTTAGAGTTTAACCTGATTTCTCTCTCTCCTCTCTCTTCACTTTTTGGCTCCCTTCCAAACACCGGCTTACACACTATCTTAGCAAATAAAGGTCAGTTGAATTACCTGAAGTCAAGTTATCAACTGGCTATCAAAAGGATTTTTACACAGTTGTGTAGTGGCTAATATACATAATCTGTGTATGTAATAAAGATTTTAGTTTGTCATTTTAAAAGTTCAGGTATGCTTTTCACATAACTTTATCCTTTGAACAAGTTCCACATAAGATTTCAGATATCCATAAGGAGTTTCAGCTCAGCATTGCATGGGAAGCACTCAGCATGCCACAGAATTGACTCAGTGAATAAATTCTTATTGCAGATTTTGTGGAGGAAGACACAGGGTATGAGCACTATTCTGTTTTAACTTTTTATTAACAGTAACAATATTCAGTAGTAAAAAATATTCAAATCATTTGCACTTTCAGCTATTATCTCTTTAGGCTTTTGTTCTTTCAACAATTCTTTGCAGTTCTCAGTCAATGTTCTTATGCTTCAAGATAACTTTGTAATGATAGATAGTAGAGTCAAAACAAAATATTTTTAAAACTTTTAATGATTTTTGCCAAGAGGTACCAGCTTTGTTTTCAAGCCAAGGCACATTCCTAGCCCGTCTCAGAAGCATGTCCTGCCTTTTATACCATGGGTAGATCATGAGGAATAGAAAACTCCAATACAGCAGATAATACATTCTATAAAAGAAAAGATGGTAATCTGTTGTAGTGGTAGTCATTTCCTATAAAATAAATTGTGGAAAAATAATAAAGAAATAGGTAGTGAGTGGAGTAAAAAGAGAGAATTCCAAAATGTAACAAATAAGTACATAGATTCAGCTGTAGCTTGATTCTGCCATTAGAATGCTACATTCATGTAACATACAAATACTAGTTCTAAACTACAAAATTTAAACAGCTTCCATTCAAACTGTAGCTGCACATGAAACTGCTGTCCCCTAAAAACATAACTAGATTGTCAGTACTTACGAAACTGTCTTGGGACCAGTGCTCTTTAACATCTTTATCAATGACATGAATGTTGGGTTTGCACCCTCAGCAAGTTTGCCAATGACACCAAGTTGAGCAGTGCAGTTGACACAACAGAAGGAAAGGATGCCATCCAGAGGAACCTCGACAAATTCGAGGTGGGCCCGTGTGAACCTAACACAGCAAAGTGCAAGGTTTTGTACTTGAATCAGAGTAATCCCAGGTATATACAGACTGGAAGAAGAGCTCTTGAGAGTAGCCCTGCTGAGATGGACCGGGGAGTCCTGGTGGATGAGAAACTGAACATAAGCCAGCAGTGTGCTCTTGCAGCTTGGAAGGCCAATGGTATCATGGGCTCCATCAGGAGAGGGGTGACCAGCAGGGACAGGGACGTGGTTGTCCCTCTCTACCCTGCCCTTGTGAGGCCTCATCTGGAGTACTGTGTCCAGATCTGAGGCCCCCAACACAAGAAAGATGTGGAGCTGTTGGAATGGGTCCACAGGAAGGCCACAAAGATTATCAGAGGACTGGAGCACCTCTCCTATGGAGAAAGGCTGAGGGAGCTGGGCTTGTTCAGCCTGGGGAAGAGAAGGCTGTGGGAAGACCTCATTGTAGCCTTCCTGTATTTAAAGGGAGATTATAAACAGGAGGGAAATCAACCTTTCACAAGGGTAGACAGTGATAGGACAAGGGGGAATGGTTTTAAGCTGAAGGAGGGAAGGTTTAGATTAGGTGTCAGGGGGACGTTCTTTACTGAGAGAGTGGTGAGGTGCTGGAACAGGCTGCCCAGAGAGGTTGTGGATGCCCCATCCCTGGAGGTGTTCAAGGCCAGGTTGGATGGGGCCCTGGGTTACCTGAAGGTTGGCAGCCCTGCCTATGGAAGGGGTTGGAACTTGATGATGGTTGGGGTCTGTTCCAACCCAGATCTTTCTACACTTCTATGAAACAAACCTAGAACAAGAGAACAGTCTGAAAAATAAGTGGCTGCAGTGGAAGTCGAGGTTCTCAATGCAGTTTGGTTTGGCTCAGATTAGTTATTGACAAAGAGGCAGTGGTAAGGGTTGTAGTGTTTATATCGTGGTTGTACATTGTAAGAGGGACAATGGGATAGACTGCTTCAAACCATAGATTTGAATATCAGCTGATGCTATTTTCTGATCTTTGCATTGCCCCAGTTCTCTGCCGTGGAACTACTTCCTTGATGCACTTGGCATTATGTGGGCCTTTTACACAAGGCACTTCCCCAAAAATCAGTTTCATACTGCTCAGGACTAGGGCATCAAATGGGCTTCATGATCAAAGCGTGCACCTCTGCAAACAGATAGCTGAGAGCCTTCTGACAGGTTCAGTTTTAGAAAGATCAGGCTGCTTCTCCGAGTACAGTCTTGCCATGCTATCAAAATTAGTGGAGTAAAACAAATTAATGAGATCAGAACCTGAGATTTGTCTTTAAAGTTTGGCTCTTGAGGGGGTGTGTGAAATTGTCTCTGGAGGACTGTGGGTCTATAAACTGTTGAATGAATTACACTCCTCCATGTATATGATTTTTTCACCTGTGACTAATACAGTGTGGGTAATGTTCTTCACTTATTAAGTAACCCTAGTATAATTCAATAAATTATTAAATCAAATGAAGAATATGTCTTAATTATGTTAGCTGTTTCAGAATGTGACATAATTTTGCCCTACATTTTTCCTCTAACCTTAGTATTACTTCTTAACATAACTAAACTGATTGAGATTAAGCAAAGGTTTGTTTTTACCGAGCTCCTCAAAAAGTGACTGTATAAAATGGGGTGTAGTAAAAGCATCTGTATGGTCATTTCAGTGACTCAGGGAAGAGTCAGTCACCCCTGAGCAACAGCTTCTACGGCTGGGTTCTTATCAAAACTTTCGTATGCTTGCAGGTTGCTTGTCTCCTTAGCTGCAAAGGCATTCATTTGGCTTCAAAAGCAGGAAGAATGCACCATTTCCCATTCTCTGACAGATTTTTTGGATGTAGTTTTTCGTGCAGACTCATGAGATGAGTATTCTGTTTAAGCCTCTGTCACAAACCACTTCCAACTTTAAGCAAACCTCTCTGCCTCCTATACATGAGTATTTGTCAGCTCCTCAGATATTTCCTTGGGTTCATTTGTAGTATTCCATTTTATCCTTCCAAAGAGCAGCCCCCAAATGCCTGTTACAGAGATATACTTTCTGGACTTGTTCTACAACCAGATGTATAGTTCATGATATGGAGCAGGTCATCATCCAAGTCCCACAGAAGGTAGAGACAGTAGTGGATAAGACACTACTTTGGAAGCCTGGTAGAAGAGTGAGATGGTTTGAGATGTGCTGTGTGGATCCTATCCCTTGTGGTAAGATGGGTGGCTGACGGAGCATATGTGAATGTGAATGAAGGAGTGGCAGAAGATGGTGATGCCCAGCAATGTGGCTCTCTACAAAACAAATGGCATGTCATGGTCTGAGTTTTCAGATGAGGTTTGCTGCTGAAGGTTGCAGCACTACACAACTGAAAATCCACCTTTAAAGTCAGGTAGATGCTTTTTATTTCACTGTAATGCTTGTAAGAAGAAGTGCAATGTCAACTACAAAATTTTGGCAGGACAGTTGATCATCTATTGCTATGTTCTATGCAGACAGATACAGGTATCTGGAAAAATAAATTGCAGATTTTTGCGAACAATATGTATATATTTTGTGTGCAGTTTGAAATATCAATGCATCAGTAGATTTTATATTGTTTACTTGATGTATGAATCAGTGAAGAATTTGCTGGATAGATTATCCAGCAGGTAGAATCCTGACAAAATGAAACAGGCACCCTTGTTCCAAACAATTTAAGTGCAAACCACCTCTCAGATGAACATGGTATGGAATGACAAAGTTGGCAGTGTGCAGTAGTGTTCACAGGTGGAAAGCAGTGTGGTAGGGAGCAGAGTCTCCAGCAGATAAACAGGTAAATTGGGTCTAAATAAAGCTTGTGGACAAATAGTGCATATAATTAACTTTGCTCTACTTCCTTTTACTTTTGTAGATAATGAATTTTATTTATTTGCTGATTGCTAATACAAAAGACGGAATGCTGTGGCAGTTTAGCAGGGCAGTTGATCATCTAAATGAATTGCTGTGATCCTCTATTTCAGAAACCTTCAGATATGCTTCCATTCAGAAAGGGGTGATTTTTCCCATCCATCCCAGCAGATGTTCATGGACATACAGCTCCTAAATGACAGATTTTACTCACCTGTAGACTTTCCCACAGGAGTTTTGCTGGGTGCCTTCTGCTCTACTGCCCTGCATTCTGCTTGTCTTTTGGAGAAAAGGAAGTGTATTTGAATACTAACAAAGCAGATAGCTTTTATGCAGAAGAGAATCTCCTCCATCCGTTCCTCCATCCTGCATTTCTTCCTACTTTTTGTTGGGATGAAGGATAAAGCAGCCCTCTCACACTTTGTTTCTGTAGCTTCTTGTGTCTTTTGGTGTATTTTGGGAACACGTGCACCATATTTTCTAATGCTCACAATCCGGCATAAAGAAGCTTGCCAGGCAATTCTTTAAACATGGGAACTTTCGATTAAAACAGCTCTGATTTCAGAGCATTTGTGCAGGGAAGAATATATTTCCTTTCAGTGTGGAGAAAAATACATTTTTCTGTTGAAATCTACTTTTCAGTACCATGGCAAGCAGAGGCTTGAAAATAGCCAGGCAGAGATGTGACTGTAACATGAAGGATGAGGCTTTCCTCATTCCTGTGAAACTGTGTCTGTGTGGATAGTTTATGAGGTTTGGTGGGAAGTGTGTGCTGGGGAAGAGGCCAGCTTTCAGTAGAAATTTGCAGATTTGCAGCTGATACGTTCTGTGTGACTTCCACCTGGGTTCCTGCAGAGCGAGGGAGCATGTGTCCCCCAGGTGGACCGGGCCCCGTCATGGCTGCTGCCACCTAACATGGAGCCCTGCCAGGCCCAGCGCTGTCCTGAGTGCTGGGCCTGCCTCTCGTTTGAGTTCACTGGCTTTTCCATGGAGACAAGTGCCAGGGGCTCTTGTGGGAGCAGCTCTGGGTGCAGCAGCAGGAGCTGAGACAGGCAGGAGACAGGGACATAAAGATTAAAAGAAGAGAAAAAAGAAAACAAAACAGACAACATGGGCAGGGAGCAGGATGAGCTGTGGCAGCAGGTTGGCAGGATACCAAAACGAATGGCAAGAGGAGGCAGGGAAAGGCCATCAAGCCCTGGGCAGAGGCACACCAGGGAAGCAGAGACTGGTTGAGCATCCACACGGGCATGTGCAGAGCTAACCTTAGGTCTCACATGCGTTAATTCTGGAGTGGTTGGCTTCACTGTCTCTGTAGTGCTTTGAACATAGCCTTTGGTGTGCTGTTTAGATAGACTTGAAAAGTAGAATTTATGGCATATGGAAAAGCAATAAACAGTTGTTTTACCACTCTGGCTTAGTATTAAATGCGACTTAAGGACTGGAGTGGTATCTGTGTTATCTGCATGATCAGCAAATGCATGTTTGACTGGTTTGCAAACAGATGAGGTAATGTGATAGGTTAAAATACAGCTGTAGCAGTCTGATAATGCAATGTGTTTATTGATTGTCTAACTGAGTAACTACACTGGGTATTTGGTTTTCTTGTCACAGTGTTTAGTGCCTGGGGTAGTTGAGCAAGTTACTTTTCCACTGAGTTGACCTCAAAGTCCCACAGCCTTTCAATCAAACTCCTCAGATTTCATACGCTGGCAATTCCTTTCCTTTTCTAATGGACTATAGCAAAGAAAATGTGTCACCTTTTGCACCATGTAATACTAAATCAGATCAGAATTCATGCACAATTATGTCAGTGGAAATCTAATATTACAGACCTGCTTATCTGGAGATAGCACATGGAAAAATAAACTTGCACAACTGACAGACTTACTTGATTCTACAGATAAGTTATTTGTGAGTAATTGAGCTGAAGAATGTATCTGGATTATTTTCATACATTTCTGAAAACGTATAAGATAAATTGGTAATAAATATTTAAGTATTGTCTCTCCTTTTTCTCCTATTTCCATTCCCTTTTTATCTTTTGTTAGTCTGCTTCAGTGCTGAAGTAACAAAGTCCAAGATGGGAAAAACAGGTTTTATGTTAGCGAACTATATTTGTTCTGAAGGCTAACAAGCTTAGAAAAGCAAAATGGACACCACTCATTAATGTAGTGTAGCAGATACCTTATGGCATCTAAGTAACACAGAGAAAAAAAGCATTTTGCCAAATAAGTATTGCTTTCTGTTTTTCTTTAACAGTGTGAAAAAATCAAAACACAGTTGCTAATCTAAAGCTTTCTTGCAATCAAAAATAGTAATTTAAGATCAATTGCTCAGCAGATTGCTTTTTTTGCTATTTTACACTAGACATTGCAATTCCTCCTACTTCTAGCCTATGTGCTTTGTTATCCTTTTAATACATGCTATTAGCAATAATTTAAATATAACTATGGAAAAGGTCTTTATTGATCTTCAATTATTGTTTGGTAAAAATTTTAAGTATCAATAAGTAGAAATCCTTCAGAGTACATTCTCTGCTGCTAAGGAGGAGACTGATTTCTGGCTGGATTTTTTAAAACTTTGAGGCTAATTTGAAATGTACGTGGGTGCAGCAAAATGTCTTCTTTCTTATTCTGTGAAGTGCCTGGTCTGCTCTCCTTTCCACTCTCAAACAACAAATGCTGCCTCAATATTTTAGATCAATAAGTAGCATATAGTGAAGATCAAGAAACAGTTTACTCAGCTGTTTTCTAAAGTATAATATACACCCATGCATTTTGATAGAGGATTGGTTTGCATAGTAATAGTTGTGATTTCTGGACAGTATATTAAAAGGTAAGATTTTATAGTCTATTCAGGGAAAGCTTAAAGCTGCATTATCAAAAATTTCATTATATAATGTAGCCCAAAAGCCAATTTGTTACTAAAAAATTTCTTAGAACATTTGTTATGCTGTGTAATCCTTCTCACTCATCTTTCTCAGGTTATATTGATTCAGGAGAAAATGTCCTAACACCATGGGTTTGCTTTTTTTAAGTTTTATGCTGAATTTTGAAGTCTTAGTGCATTAGTATGGAAATGGCATTTCCTGCAAGTGCTGAAGTTTTGTTTTTTTTTTTTCCCTGTAGTGATATGTTGTCTGTTTATTTGAAAATGGAATAGAAGTGTTCAAAAGACAGCTGCATGTTGGGTTTCTTTGGTTTGCAAAAGCAGGCCAATACCTGCAGACCATGGAGAGGAACTTCAATGGCTTACCAGTAATTGTATTCAAACAAGACTATAGGTGATTTTCAAAATAATCCAGTTAGGAATGTAATTGCTGGTGCTTGACTGAAGAAACCCAAGCAAGCAGAGGCCACTTCAAGGTATGAAATGCCAGTCTTTTGGAGACATCCTATTTCAGGAGTATACCCCCATGCACAGAGACCATTAGCTCATTGTTCTTCAGACTGATTATCTTTGAAAGGAAACAGAACAAGCTGGACTAGGACTGTGTTTCCCTCTGATGCTATTCAGACTTCGGGGACTATTTGTGCATAGATGATAGCCGTAGAAAGCCTCAGACCAAATTCCCGCAAAATAACCTACCTGCAGACACTAGTGCACCCTCTACAATGATGGCTAGAGCTGAGCCTCTCTACTAACCTCTCTGATTTTTTTGCTTCCTCAAGGTTTGACTGTCCTCTTTACCTGAGTCTTCTTGCTCCTCAACTCAAGCATTTCAGTTCCTTTGGTTTCACAGCTGCTTTTGCAGAGATTGCAAAAGTGCAGGATTGCACTTAGAGAAACAGTGTTTTTGAGTGGTAGTTCAAAGGGAGAGGTTTGGAACCCATCACTCTCAAAAGAACAAAGAAGCTATAAATTACTGATCTACATTACTCTTATTTGACAGGTCTCCAGAATGCCCCTTCCATGTGACTTGTCACAAAATTCAGTCATGCAGAGTGGCTTTATAGCTAGCAGATTCATGGCCTCCCCAAAAAAATTCTGTGATAAATCTCTTTGCTAGTAATCCAGTTGTATCTGGCTTTATCTATTGAACTCATGAAAGAACAGAGTGACCATCTGTTGGAAGCCTAGTGGAAGAGTTATACAGGGAAAGTCCACCATGTTCTGTATCTCCAAACTGCTGTTATGAAAAGAAGCTCAGTTGTCACCTCAGATAGGCATCATCTATTGAGTTTCAAGAAATACCATTTCTTACAACCATTATAGTGCAAGGAAAGGTTGCACATTTTGCAAGGTAAGACATAATACGACATATAGAACATACTCACATATTTTTCGAGATAAACCAAAGCAGAACAATTCCAGAAGGTAGAAAGTAACTATTGAACTATAGTGGTTTGGCTTTGTTTTTCTTAATCAAATGCATTGGCCTTCAAAATTATTTTTCCTACCATTTCACTGTTTTGTTTTTTTTTATTATTTTCAAGACAGTGGTTTTTTGTTTTTTGTTTTTTTTTTTTTCCTCCCAAGCCTCAGGGATATCCCACCAACTCAATGGGATACCCTATTAACATCCCACCAAACCTCACAGCCTCAGATAGTGTTAGTGATAAACACTATCTAGTTAGAAATTAGATAATTCGTGTCTGGACACCAACCACTCAGATCCTTAATTAAGACTGAAATATCTATTTTCTTTAAAGTTTTTTGGGAAAAAGTTTTAATATTGTTCTTCCAGACCATTAGCAAGTGTTACTGGAAGCACCTCAAGTGCATAGGAATGTTTTACAAAGGTTTTTCTTCGTTCTCACTTTAATACTAAGACATTTTAGAGTGTGATTTCAGATTGTTAACATTCAGAGGACTGTACATGTGTCCTGAGCTAGAGTAGAGAAAGAAAGGACTGTTTTCTTTCCTTCAAGCATTTCTTCTCCTGCCTATCTCCTGTGTGTTGGCTAAGCATAGCGCCAGACCCCAGGGGGAGAAAGCCAGTGAATGCTGTCATTTGTCAGAAGTATTAATAGTTTTAAGAAATTACTGTTTGATAAGGAGCAGAACTGTGTCATAACTCTTTAAGAAAACATGGGGTGAGTGAGTCAGGCAAAAACATACAGGGAAGGCAGAGAGGAGAAAAGAAAGCAGATGGCTGTGGACTTTATTGTGTTTCAGATAGCAAGCACAATGAAAAATTTGCAGGTTAGCTCTGTATTTGGAGAGTATTTTAAAAGTATAGATGCAATTTGGGCAAATCATGTCTCTAAGATAATAGGCACACAGCGACTTGGAATTTGTGGCCAAGTGAATACAATTCAGTACCTAAGGGATTATTTTTGTCCCACAAGTTCAAGAAACCGATTGAAGTACAGAAAACGTTAAGTGATCTGTGTTCACAAATCGTTTGGATGGAAGAATGCCTGTCTGTGTAGTTTTGTGAGACTACATGAAGATCCAAGTTTATGGCAAGCTTGTATTGAAAATGGAAAAAAAAAATTATCAAAACTCAATTACAAAGTCCATTAGACCTTTCTATGGAAAGAGGTAAGGAGAGCAAAAAGGGCTCAAATTCATAACGTAAAAGGCATAATGGGAATAAGAAGAGATTTCCAGAAACTTGAACAATGAAGAAGAGAATGTCAGGGAAGAAATAAGTCAACAGCACAAAAAGAGAGAAATAGAATAAATTGTTTAAAATGTACCTGATCTTGGACATCCTTTAAAAAAATTTTCAGCAACTAGAACCAGCAGTTAAAAAGGAAACATGAGGCATTTTTGTGGACGATTTTGGGGGAATACTTGGAAGTAATGCTTAGACTGTATGGAAATTATCTAACAGTCTTACTGTTTCAGTGATATTTGTTCTCCAATAATCATGGCAAACTAAGAGAGTGCTGAAAGATGGAAGTGTGTTATAGTAACCATTTTTGAAACTGAAGAGGGGCTTGATTCTGATAATGACTATTGTGTTAATCTTCTGTTCTCTGTAAGTGACAGAGCAGACTTGAAGAAGAAAGTGACCGCATGTAGGTTTATTCTCACATTTGGACAGAGAAACTCAGAGGGTACTTGATTAACCCTTAAGACCACTGATGTCAATAAGTACCACATATGCTGTGTGTGCTGCCCATTGTAAAATGCAAGGCTTTTTCTCACGTAAAGCCTCAAACTACTTACGGATCATGAGATTTACCATGCTTGTTTGCCATCCTAGTCACCACTATCAGAATTACGATAAAAACGTGTATTTCCATTTCAAAGCATGTGGTAATTATTTTAGATCAAAATGGTTCCCAAAGTCAGTATCAGAATCTGGACATCTGGGATGGTTTCTGTACCTCCTGTCAGTTTCCTTGGACGGTAGAGTGGGCTGGAGGAGTTAGTTTTCACAATGTGAACATGAATAACATTCAGAATATATTTTATTTTCTTTTGAAAATGTACTGAAAGGAAAAGGTAAAGAGCCTGCAATCTGTGAGATTGTACCCTACAGAAAATTGAAATCTCTGTGTTCTTATTTCAATATTCTTTTTCTTCAAAAATTTTTAGTAAGGCCATTTACAAGGACAAGGTGTATAATGGCTTCCCATGAGTCAAAAAGAGTTTGTTTCTTCAAGGACAAAACTAAACGGAAAGAAATGATGTTAAAGTTACGCTCTAGTAGTAGCCTGCTTTTCTTTCTCAGTCATTTATATAGAGGGAGGTCAGTCAAGGACAGGTAGCAGTCCAGTACACCTCTATCACATCAATATGCAGTGTTATTCCTTTCCTTTGGAGATGTTGATGCAATCCAGTCATCATGCATTTCTTCTGGGCCACTATCAATGTGTTACTTCAGAGCTACATCCTAACCAGAGGATGTAAGGACAATTACTGTTCGCAGAAGTGCAGCCAGAACCCTAGCAAAAGATTATAAAGTCAGATAAGGTTAGCCAGGTTACATCCTGCTTCACAGGTTTTCATACTTCTGAAGTCTTTATTTTCTTCCTTCTCCGTCCTCTTCTCCATGTACAATTTTTCTTTTTTTCAAGGACGAAATTGGAACTATGCTTAGATACGCTAAGTGATATACGTTCACTATAAACTGAAACATAGTTTCCTAATAATATTTCAGATTGATAATTTGGATCTTTAATTATATGAGTCTTTCTACTTACTCTACTTCTGTTTTCCTCCATAGTATTAGGGAAGATGGGGAGGGGAAAGCTCAGCACAACACTGTGATTGGATTCAGCTAACAGGAGTGATGCCACATAAATTGCATATAAAGAAGTTGGGGGAAAAAAAGACCATATGAAATACTGTATTAATAATAGCCTCTTGCCACAGAGCAGATCTTTCTTCCCTTTTTAAGCTGGGACTGCATGCAATGATGCCATGCTCAAAATGGTGCCTCATATGCAACAAGGTGTTTATGCCTTTGCAAAATACAGCTAAGAACAGAACAAGGCACCAGCTGAGGAAGGTCAGTAGAACTCCTGTGAAAGGTAAAAATAATAATCATCACCAGCTGTGAAGAAGGTGGCTGCCTTTTTATTCAACATTTCTGAGAGATAGTGCCCATTTTACGCTGGTTTAACTAGGCCTGCTTTCTTATTGTGCATGCTCAGAGGTAACTGTTAGCGTAGTATTTAGCACTGTGGTATTTTTTCTTCATCCACTTTCTCTGGTGCAGCTAATGGGCTTTCTGTCCCTGCCTGAAGGCAGCCTCCTATGCTGGGGATGCTGGACCCACCAGGCTCTGCTTGACGGGTCCCCTGGTCTTCCTAGGGCAAGCAACAAAGTTTTAATAATGATGATTAATATTAATTATTAATATTACTGATACTGTCACTTATTAATATTAATACTTCTGCTAATAAAGAGCTGAATCCATCTCCCTGCAGTGCAGAGCAACCTCAAACAAACCCTGGAAGGGCCCACAATCAGCTGCACCGTCTCCAGCTGCCATGAGAGCTTCTTTCTATTCCCTTTGCTTTAGGATAACTTTGCAGGAGCATTTCCCAGGTGCTTGTAGGTGCTGGGGAGAAATACATTGCATGCTATGCAGTTCAGCGCTCCCCTGTTTTCCAGTAAATTGTTAGTATTTCCCTCTGCACAGGAATCAAAAGCACTAAAGTCAATACAAAGGTATGAGATCTCTGGGCTGAGGCGGAACTTCACAATGCTGTGAAGGAGCTGTAAGCTCAGAGTGCTGGCTTCTCCAAAGCTGCTGGGGGTTGTGGTGAGCATGCAGCTCTGTTCCACAGGGTGAGGAAGAATTTCCTGCTGAATTTTTGGGCACTGACTGGTAGCAATTGATTTCTAAGCTCTTCTGTCACAGAAGTAAAAAGTAAGCAAACTCTAAGGAAAATGCTGTGTGTTTTTATACACAAAGCAGACTTCTCAGGTGATTTTCAGCTTGAGATTGTGTTGAAGGTACTCTGATTTCCCCTCCTCCCTGAGAATGCTGGAAATCTTAAATATATGTTTTCATACATGCTGTTGTACTACCGTGTAATAAAAATTAATCTATTTCAAAGCATGCGTTGGCAGACTTCAAGAGAAAGAGACATGAAATAGCTGTTAGGACATAATTATTGGTATAAGTGAATAATGTTATAATCATGACTGTGCCATTCATTTTCATAACTCCAGTTTTCATAACTGGAAAAAACATCATAAGATTAAGTGTCATTCTTCTGGGATGGGAAAAGTACAATTTGAAGGGTTTTGTCCTTCTAGAAGAAATCAGCGCTGTGGCTGGAAAGCACTTACGTGACCCCATTTGTTCAGAATGGTTTTTGAAGTTCTGTTTGCAGTATTTGTAGAAATTGAAGAAGCAGGAGACTTTTTGTTGTTGTTCATATCTGTCCCTTTTAGAAAGCAGCAAACGTTATTTCTCAGTGTTTTGCTAGGCTGTAGTGTTGACACTTTCATAATTCTGTCCATTGATTACTTGTTTTTCTACTACAATTTTGATACCTTTTAACAAAGATGAAGTATCTCATGTAATAAACAGCAAAGATTTCAGCTCATGTATGTATTCTATACACTTAATTTTTGTAGTGGCTTCTACTCTGTATTCTGTCTCAAAGTATTCTTGTTTGAGTTCCATCAGAGGTTTTAACTATATTGTATTTTTGTCTGAAATGACAAGTAGTTGTTCTGTGTGCTATTCTGACAGTCTTTTTCATAGAAAAATATCTATATGCTTAATTCTGCTATTAGTTTTATTAAGCTCATCCTATTAGTGCTATTTTGGCAGTGAGTTCCATTAGTGAGTTTTGCATTGTAGGAATAGAAAATTTACTTGCATCAATTTACCTCTGCTGCCTTTCAAGTTCAGGGAACAATTCTCACTATTGCCTTATGAGAGTAATTAAGAGTCTCAATTTACTTTCTCTAAATCGTTCATTATTTTGAATATGTTCATTCATCTGTGTTAATTAAAATGTCCTAGGACTCTTGCTCATTGTCTTATTTATCTTCACAGAATTCGTATTATTTTAATAACTCCTTGTCTGCATCTTTTTTTGGATCTGATTTTTTATTTTTATTTTTTAACTTGAATGCAGTACTTCAGCTGAAATTAACTCATCGGGTTATATAATGGCATTAGGTAAAGTTAAACCATTCATGTTAGTCATTCATTTAACCTGGTTATATTCCTCAGAAATTTGACATCACCTCCATAAGTAATCCTGTCACCTATAAATTTGGTGGCTCAACCTTCCTTCTTCTTGATGTGGATTAATAAATATATTAAATAATTTCAGCTCTAGTATCAAATTTTATGATGGTTCACTATTAATCTTTTGAAATATGTATGCTCTTTTGCCTCTTTCTCCTGGCTTGGTTATTTTAATACCCTTTTAGGGACAGTGTGAATGATTTCTTTGGAGAACAGTGTAAATTGTCATTTGCTTTCCCAGTATTGATTGCACTGGTTTTACATTCTGTAAAGTTTCAAGAAATCAGTCACAAATAATTTAGAAGTTCCAGACAGCCCTGTGTGCAATGCTTGAAAAACAACCTGTGCGGGGGCCTTGAATTTAAGCCCTACTCTTAATTTCTTGCATCTGTGTTCCTTGTGGAAGAGCTTGCAGAGTTTTCCATAGGGATTGTGACAGAGGATCTGCTTCAGGTCAAGAATGTTGGTAAAAACAAGTTACAGAACAAATCAACAAAGTGAACAATAACAAATGACTTGAGACTGGACAGTGTTTGCCCAAAGGCTCTGAAGGAATTTTTGGTGAAATGGTTGAACTACTTGCAGTGGTGCTTAATGCTTTCATAGGTTCAGAATGAGAATGGACAGGCTCACGGTAGGAAAAGCCATTAAGAATTGTTAGGAAGAAGGAGCTGTCCTGTCTCACTGGAAGCTTCTGAACCGCAATTCTCCCAATGCCTGACAACCATCTGGGGGTAGTCTAAGAGTCTGCTTGACCTCCACTTGCTTTTTTCTGTGGGTATCCACTGCTTACCGCTCTGCAACAGAGCGCGTGAACAGTCCATCCCTGTTTTTGATAGCAAACAACTTCAGCGTAGTCAGGGTACTCCTGAGTGTTGTCCTATACAAATGTGGCCCTTCACAAAAGCTATTCTAATCCAGTGCAAGCGCTTATTGTGGCCTCTTTGCTAGTTTTTGTGCCACAAAGCCTAAATACCTGAAGTGCTTGTGTGTTTAATTTCAAACTGTCAGGGTGGAATAGTGTAGACCTTTTTCTGGAGGAGTGACACGTATTCTCTTTCTTGTTTTCTTTGGAAAAAGGTTGAATACAGTATATCCTCCCAGCCAATTGTTTCAACAGTAATAAAAATTTCACAGCCCTTCTCCATGTTTATTTAGTATTGCTGTGCCCCAGTTACTACAATGTGTGCAGAACCAGGAGAAATAATGAAATCTATGGAAAGCAGACACACAGGAGAAAAAAGACATTATATGGTGGCAGTTTTAATCCCTGCTGTTGTTGGACTGCAGATGGGTACTAAGTTTGCAACTGGGGCTGAAAAGCATTTAAACTTTGTTTACTAGACAGTAAATAATCCAGAAACTGTTTGCTGAAAGTTGAAGACAAGTGCTGTTAAATTCTTTCACTCTAGCTGGTGGTTGTTTCTTTTGTGAGTGGTACTAAAGTTAAGCGATGACTTAACGGGTTCTTTTTGGAGGCCAAATTTGTCTTCTCTGCTGAAAAGGACTTTGGGAATAAAACAGATCATTCTAAATAGACTGCACCTTCTTAGGGATCATGCACTATATAACACAGTCAGTTAGACAGCAATGGGAGAACTGGGGGAAGCAGGAGATGATGGCATGACACTCGTATCCACATCTGGGCAGCTGTTGCCAGCAAAGCCTTGAAGCTGATGTTCAAGGCATCTCTGCCATCTCTGGCATCTCCAGCATCTGTGAAAATGTCAGGAAAGGATCAAGGATTTAGGAGGGGAGAGATGTTCTCCAATTGTCCTTACCATTTTCTGTTTTCTCTCCTGAAATTAGGCCTATGTTGAAAAGGGTCCATTTCCAACAGGGATGCATCATGCTTTGAATACCACCTCTTCTTTCAGCCTTTCACGCGCTAAATGCTGCTGATTGCCCTTTTTGCTCACTCATCCATTCATTTTCTTAATGCCCAGTATGCACTCTGAAATGTTAAACTACAATGATTTGTTAGTTTGCCATCACGCTCATTATTCCCAGCAGTTTTCCTAGCCCTCCTCCTCCTTCCATTTGTATATCTGTGGATCTTAGCACTTTTAAGTTTTCAGACACATAGTATGCAAGTTAGTAGATGATGAGAAAAAGAAAGTTGTCTGGGGAAATGCATGTGACATGGTGACTGGTTAAAGTACTGTTTGTTTGTTTCTCTAGAAAAATACATAAATTCCATTAAACACCTATTTTTCATCTTCTGTAAATTAGATATCTCAGCTTTTTGGGTTTTTTTTCCTGCTTTCTTTATAAGATTTAGTGTAAACAGTGTTACTTGTGATCCAGTTTACTTTCTATGTCATGACTACTCTGTGGCCAAGTTAATATTGCCTAAAGAATAGCAAACTTTTGTGTTTCAGGTCATTTATTTTTTCTGTTATCAATCCAACATTATATTAGTCATCAAGATTTTATATTTAATTTTATCAGTAGTTTACTTTCCTTTTTCCTTTTATTATTATTTCCCCATTCATTATCATTTCAACTGAGCAACTATCTCAATTCATTTCTCAAAGGTAAATTCACCTAAGTTGACTGAAGACAAGCTGGTAACTTTTTCTGATAGTTTTTTTGTTGTAAAGTAACAGATATATGCATACAGTACACAGTCAAATGTTTTGCTTCAGCTACTAATGTTGGTTTTACTGAAAAAAAAAAGACATTTGTGTAAATATTGGCTTTTGAGCAGCTCTTTCATTCTAGTACTGTAGTCTGTAGTACAATACCAGAACATGAAAACCTCCAGAACATGAATACCTATAACAAAATTTTCAGTCAGAGTATAATTTGCTGTGGTCCAGCATAAGTATGTGCTTTTTCCTTCTTCTGAGGCATTACGTATGCTGGAGCTTATTTAAAATGAATGTAAAACAGACTATTGTAGTGGTTAGACATTAAAATAGCAATGTTACGAATTAGCCTACACTATGATTTTGCATATTCATGGAGCCATGCCATCTTCATTAGATGGCTCAGCTTTACAGGTCTTCCGAACTTTCAGTATCTCCTAGTAAAGAGACAGGGAATTTTTTTCATTTCAATTAAATAAGCAGACACTGAGAAAATCAGCAGTGGAGCCTTTTCAGGTTTTTCTCCGGATTTTCTCCCAAGAGAATATAGAATTCTTGGTTCACACATCTCTCCTTCCCCGCTGTACACCCAGAATATTTGCAGGGATATTTTCCAGATGCTGCTCTTTTCTTCTTTTTCATATTGTTCTGCCTCAAATGCCAAACTGTTTTTCTACATTATGTAATTTTCCAAAAGCTCAGCTTGAACTTTTATCCAGGAGAATTATATTAAGAGAGCTGCAATTTTGAAAGTCTTTCTTCAATTTATTAATATTGGATAGATTTCTTGAATAATTATAGCTACCATTTGAAATGTGCATGTGTATGCATTATCTTTGGAACATTACTTTGTTGTTCTTGGTCTGGACATGATAGGATTTGTCTTGAGCTGAAATAGGGCTAATGACATGATGATAGTATTGTATCTTTTGTTTTTAAGAGTTGGTGGTTCTTTCAGCCATCATCTTGGTCAACACTGTGGGATCACTGTGGGATTCAATCCCAAACCCACCTGTGAGATATTCTTTAGGCATTCAGCTCCTATGAATAATGTTGCCTAGATCACACATACTACTGTTTTCATCTTAATTGGGATTTGTGTTTTGAATGCAAGATTTCAGATAACTTACACTTTCTGGCTTGTCTGAGCATGAGACCTAATGTTTTTCTTCTCCAGATCAGGTTCCTTAAGAAAGGCTTTTTGGCATTGGAAGGGCAAAGGTGACAAAAATCATGGGTTGAGATTAATCATAAAAGAGGTGGAAAAAGCAAACAAACCCAAAGAAAAACAAGTGATACAAAAAGCACTTGTTTACAACCAGCCAACCCCTGTCCAGCCAGTCCCCGAACAACAGCAGCTCTGTCAAACTGCACCCCCGCTCCTCCCTCCCAGTTTTTTGAGCAGAAGGTTGCATGGTATGGCATTTTCCTTACATCAGTTTGCACCACCTGCCCTAGTTGCATTCCCTCATCAGGTCTTCCAGTGAGAGGTGGCTGTCCCACTGAGACTGGGGCACGGTGGGACAGGGGAAGGCACCAGCAAAAGGGGGAAAGCAGCCACCTCTGCGAGGCAGCATCAGCTGTGTAATGAGTAAGAGTGAGACTTTGTGCTGTAGTTGTGTTATTTTTTATTCCGGAGCAGCTGGAGTGCTGCTACTGCCACTCTTGGCATGGCCTCTTGCAGGGCTGGGGAGGGTTCTTGGGGCTGCCAACCCTCCTCTTTGGAGAGTGGTGGGGCTCCCCAGGTGAGCGGTCCCTGTCCTGGCCAGGAGCAGAGGGGCTGCAGCTGCAGCTCAGGCACTAGAGGGACCTGCTGCCTCCTGCTCTGGCTCCTCACGGGGCAACTCCTGCTCTGTGGGGACTTCTAGGACCTCCACAAAGAACAGCTCCCCATGTACTTGGGAGTTAGTCACAATGGACTCCTTCAGGGATGCTGAAGGCCCCGAGGCTGAGCATGGTGCTGGCCTCCTGCCTTCCAATGGCACGGGACTCCTGTCGGCCCAGCAGCCTGTGGGCCTCTTGGCTGCTGTGCTGCACAATGACCTCCACGAGCTGGGCACGAAGGTGCCTGTGCAGTGCCCTAGGTTGTGCTGCAGCAGCTGGAGAAGGGCCTCCTCATCCAGCCCACACAGGCAGAGAGGGTGGAGACCATCACACACTGCTGCAGCTGGCTTCCACCACCCGGCCCCCCAGATCTCCTACAGCACCCTTTGCATCCAGGGCAGAACGGGCTTGAGGATGGCACAGTGCTCCTGGAAAAGGGCTGTCCATTCGTCAGATTCAAGGCCACCCCAGGGGATCACTGGGCACCATGTCCCCAGCCACATGCTCAGCCAGGAATGACATTGGCTGCAGAGCGGTTGGTGGAGATGCCATGGAGGCTGCCAGCATCTGTGTGTTTGGAAGCTGCTGCCAGCTTGCTATGTGGGGGACATGATATAGTACAACAAGAAGTCACCTTGCTCCCACACAGAGAACTTGATAGCCCTGATTGGTCTCTTACAGAGAGGGCAGTCAAGGTTCCACTTGGCCCAGCGCGTCAGGGACTGGATGCAGAATTCATGGAGGCGTGGCAGGGCCATCACAAGCGTACAGGCAGATGGGACAGCTCCACTCTGATGGCTTCACTCCACCACACAGACCACTGTGGTGCTGGGCCCCAGCTCCAGTGCAGAGTTGACCAGGCCCAGTGTACAGCATACAGTGCCTGCAGGGTGCTGAGCAGGATTTTCAAATGTGAGCCTAGAGCATATGCAACTGTTAGATTCTCATCATCACAGTGCTTAACCCTGCAATGTCTTAATTCTGTAAGCTTCATACCAACATAAAGTCAAGATAGGCACACTGTTACTTGGCATGGTTAACTTTGTCACCCCACCAAGAATGTTTAGCATTAGCCAAAAAGTTACCATGCAGTCAAAATTTTAAGTTTTTGTTTCCTCCCACTAGATGGCTCTTCAGTGAAATGGCAAGTCGCTTAATAACTGGCTGTACTGCATTCATGTGTCTGTTTTATCTGGAGTGTTGCCCCTACTGTACTAGAATGTGCAGTGAAGGAAAGACCAGGAGGGAACAGCATTGGGAAATACTGTGCAACTCAGCAGGGAGAAAGAGAAAATAAAAAGTATTGGCAAAAAAATCTCCATTTGTACTGTGTAAGAACTGCGATTAACTTCCTTTTCTACTTCGTAGAAAGCTTGAAATACCATCTTTTTCCTCAGAATTATTACTGTTACTCTTGACTCTTTTTTCTTCTGATTATATATTTATGTTCTAGCACTGCAGCAGTTCATTATATACAAAAAGAGCCTAATTCTTTATATATATGGTACTGCCAGAAAGTCACAGAAGGTTCAAAATGATTTTTATCAACTCGCATGGAATGTTTGAGAAAGAACAGATTGTTGTAATATTCATGCTCACAGGCATGGTGTCTTCGTAAGCAGTGAATCGTCAGTGTTTTCGTCCACATGTTTATATGGTTTCTATTGTGCCTACTTTCTGCTGTTTTAAATATTGAATGCTCAGTAGGCAATAACATTTTATTGCTTCTTTCTTTAATAATCATGACCACAAATACCATTTATCTCCGTAAAACCCTACTCTTTTAATAATGATGTGGTTTCTTTGTGTTTTAGAAACCCTCAGCCTGATTTCCTTTTGGGTGTCAGAAAGTATTTTCAGATCTATTCTCTATGCACTGTTCTCTTTAGTAAAATGCACACGTAAAGACCCATATTAGCAGGTAGAACTTGAAGATTAAATATGTAGCATTTGTAAACAAAGAATTTTTTCTTGAATGCTGCTGGTGAATGCGCATTGCCAGGTAATAAGGTTAGAAATAAGTCCACAGTTTAAAAACTCAGTTATGATTATCTATGGTAGCCCTGAGATTTGATGTCCATGTAAAATTGTGCCAGCACTGTGGAAAGTCTGCTCTGATTGTTCCGTTTCAGGATGGTTTGAGCACTATCCATGTATTTTTTGTTCTTGTTGATGCTAAGGGGAGAACAGATGCTGGTACCGGGCACACAGTCAGTCACTATTTAAAATAACTGAAAGTCTATAATATGAAGAGTTACAAGATGGCTTAGTGGAAGGGTGGGATCTTATCAATTGTTAAGCTCCCATTGAAGGGTTTTAATCTCTTCAAGAGTCTTCCCAGAAGTAACAAGATCGAGTGGTTATGGTACTTCACAAGTGGCATCCTTCAAGAGGTAAGAGCGGTTAAAACAACCTGACCCTCTCTGTTCATTACTGACATAATGGGGGAGGCCTGTTTCAGGTCACCCAGTGTGCCTTTCCAGGTCCTGTAGACCATTCAGCTTTACCTCGTGATCTCACTTCCAAAATCAGCTTGAGTATAATAGTATCCTCACGGTTGCCTGACCTCTTTCCATTTGCGTGAGAAAAAGATAAAATAATGACTTACCCATGTATCCATCACCAGGTCTGAAGCCTTTTGATAGTGGTTCAGAAGACCTGAAGGGGATCAAATGCCTCCAGAACTGGATTAGTGTAGGCTTGCTATCTTCTCCTTCTTAGCCACCTTCCCAGGAAGCAGAGGTTAGAGTCTAGGAGGTAATTGGTGAGGCCATCAGTCCCCAGTGACAGGTTTTTGAGCAGCAGCCAGACCATAGGATGGTATTTAACAGCCGCTGTCTCCATGCCCTCTCTGAGAGCTACTATTGAACCCTGCCATAAAAGAGTAATGCATTTCCTGCTGACACTTCTGGGTCTACTGAATGAAGGTCTGCCAGGTACTGCAGCCCTGACGTGACTCAGACTCAGCCTCAAGGGATGATGTGCATGCACACAAACGGGACAACTCCGCTTTGGAAACCAATCATTAGTTGAAATAATCTGTACTGATGCTCATGAAAGTATTCCTTCTCTATTTAAGTAGTAGAGATTTATAGGTTTGTTACTATCAGCCAAAGAATGAGAGTGGTTCCTCACTGACCTCACCGTCACCAATGATTTCGTGGCCGCTGATAAGTGGCACATGAAGGATAGTGCACGTGTCTTGTGGCCAAGTGACGAGGCGATAACACATTCTTACAGCACACCGAGTGAATACTGTGGCTTCAAGCCAGTGATGGCTTGATGTCCCTTCTGTGTTCCCACCAGTCAGGCTTTGTCTCAGTCACTTTGGTTTATATAGTTGTGCTTTATCATACTCACTTGGGCAACAAGGGGTATTTTTGGAAGATTCTTCTGTAGCCTTTGTCTTTTCCAGACAGCATCTTATCAAAGTTTCAAAATTTCATGTTCTGGACGAGACACTCATGAGATTTTTGTTTTTATGATCTGTACTTTTCTCTCCAACTTAGCAGTTTTTTAATAGGACACTTATCTACCGTAAGGCACTCAGATCTTTATTCTCTGTACTGAAAATGTTTCCTATCACTTAAAGCTCTTTTTTTTCACTGCTTTTAATTCCATTGACTTTAGCAAAATTCACTTCTGAGTCTGGCTTACTTATTTATCCTGCTTTCACTTTGTTTTCAAATGTGTGCATGTAAATGTGCTTCAGCCTAGAGGAGAGAGAGGTTGGGGGTTAGCATTGTAATCCTTTCCTAAATTACCCTATTTTGTCGTGGAATCAGAAGCATAGTGCACTGAGTAAAGAGATTCAGACAACACGGGTTGTATTCAGGTTTTGATATGAATCAGCTCCACATAATGTAGAGCAAGTCATATACTCTGTTTTGCTTTGGTTTCACCAAATCAAAAATATAATTGTGGCTGAAAACCATATACAAGAATTAAATATTATAATTTGCCAATCAGTGTATCAATGTGTAACTACGTTTTACTGTGAAGAAAGAGGAGGACTTCGTTTCAAGTCTTTACTTTCTGTTCATTCCCTTTTGTAAATTCAAGTCAGACTATCAACATCAATTTGACATTGCTTTCACAGTTTATGCTTAAAGCCATCGCCTAGCAAACATCTTGCTCTTCAGATACCTTAAGCCTTCTGCAAGCAAACAAATCATGGAAATTAAATTGTAATAAAGCTGTTGATAGCTTAGTATAATAAATTTTATCTGCTATTTAAATGGCAATTATTTCCAGAAACTTGGCAATTGTAGTCATACAAATGATGAAATTGATTCCAGTCACAGCCCATCTTTCTTTGGAAAGGAAATACCAGTAGTGTTTGAAAAATGGATTATTAAGAGCCTTGGTTCGCTCAAGGTGGCTCATATGTTGTATTTGCTAACACAGCATCTTGCTGGAAGAAAATAAGCGCAGCTTTTCCCTGGCCCAGATTATTTTCTCCACAGATCTTTGGAGAAGGAAATAAAAAACAGCTAATAGTTGGGGGCATGTGGAATTAGTTTAAGCAAAGCTGAGCCCTGTTCCTTCTGACCGCCTCCACTTTCCTGTCCTATTTTGTCTATCCCTGCCTTAGAATATGTCAGCAAATTTTCTTTAAATCTAGAAGGTGCAGGGGTGGAAATAGTGACTCTTTTCTCTGTCTCTGTCTCTTGCTTTTTTGTGTGTGTGTGTTTTTGCTTTAAGGGAATGATTTAAAGCAGATGTATTTTCAAAAAAGGTACTTTTTTTTTTTTTTTTTGTAAAATATTTGTAAAGAAAAATAGCCTCAGGACCTCTTAAAGTAATCCTTGTTGGGTTCTGGAGATGTCACAAACGGTATTGGTTTTGTTACATTGACATAATTGTTTCCTCACACAATTTAATTATAAATTAAGATAACTTTACAGAGAGAGCAGAATCTGTGTATCTAAACTGAAGAGACAAAGCTTACATGTATTTAAAAAGCAGAGGAATGTCTGTCATTTCTGTATGATGTATTGCTTGCTTGTGCTGAATTAGAAAACAGTTTATTTTCATGGCTCTCCAGTACTGGAAGTGTAAGTTTTACATGAATGAATAGAAGAGATATGTCTGTCCTGATAGTAAATGTAATACACTGGATATGTACTGCACCTACGCAGAAGCTGAAATACCTGAGGACAATAGTGCTCTCACTGTGAATGTTTCAAGAGTTAATAAATATTAAAGAAATAATTTCAGAAATCACTCCATGTTGCTGCACAGCACTAATGTTCTTGGGATTCGTGGTTGTGGTCATCCACAGAAACATTTTTTTATATATATATAAATAATTATTTTCTTAACTGAGAACAAAAGGCCTCTCATGTTTCTTGAGAAACTGCCTTTTCTCCTGTCTCTGAATTGTTTCTTGGCTTAAATTACACTCAGTCACTGGAAGTAGTTTTGCTGTCTCTCTCTCTCTCTCTCTCTCTCTTTCTCTCATGATATTTTATTTTTCAGCAATCTGTGCTAACTTTTTTCAACATCTTTACAACAACTCTTGACAGTGCAGTGGCAGAACTTGTGTCACTAGAATAACTCCAGATGATTTAATGTTAGATGATGTTTTCTACATCCAGTTTGGCTTAGAAAGACAGCAAAAATGACAACAAAATAAGTGAACTAATATAGCGGCTGCTAATTTAGCATCAGGAGAAGAAAAGAAAAATGAAGTACAACCTATGCTAATTTTAATGGCAGAATGATGAACAACTTTTTAATCAAAGATCTTGCTGCTTTTTGCTAACCTTGAAATATTTTTTATTACATTTCTTATTTGGGAAAACACTAGTCAAATTCAACCTAGATTGTATAATATGGCATCAACCCACTGGAAATGATGAGTAACACTTCTGACTTACCTTGTAGTCGGTAAAAATTCAGAGAAGTTGTCCTTTTTGTCTGATGTGATGCTCAGTTTTAAGCCCATCTAATTCAGCATTTTTACTGAATTCTGGCTCTGTGCTACAGCCTGCCTAGGATTAGAGGTGGACAGCTTTGAGATATATCTCCAGTACACATCATGCACTTGAATATTAAGAAAAAGCACTGTGTGACAGGCACAGGTTCGTGGAGTGGGTGCCACCATGCTGTCACACAGTGTGATGGGGCTGCCCCAGTGCTGCCACGCTTGTGGCGGATGGGCTGAAGGCTGCACGGGGCGTGCTGAAGGGCTGGCAGAGTCACTGTGCATGTGTGATAGGTACATGAGACTGGGTATAAAACAGCAACATGTGGCAGGGAATGCTAAGCGTGCCTTTCCTGCTAAACAAAGCAATGCTTGTTAAACTTCATGGGTGGATGCATGGCACGCTTCCTACAGTCAGATTTTTTTAATACAATAATTACTACTATTCTTTCCTTTAGGACAGCGAGAAAAAAGGATTTATGGATAAACTATATGCCATTCAAGAGGTGTGTGTTAGTGTCCAGAACATCCTTGATGAAGTGGCTTCCTTTGGAGAGAGGATAAAGAAGTAAGTGCTGACGTTGCTCTCTAGTAGTGTTCATACTATTTCCAAGCTGAGAAATAGCATTAGACCTTTTTTTTCATGGGAGGCTCCAGTTTTGGCCAATCTGTTGTTAAAATTTATCTTTATTTGCTTTGCTCTGTGGCAGCCCTAAGGTAATGACAATCCTGTCACATTAATTTTGGAATTTGGAAATACATTAATTGGGAGAAAAAAATCATAAGGCATTGAAGTGAAACAGAAAATCTTGTTGTGAAGCCTAACAGTAGTTATTTAAAAATAATAACAAAAAATGCAGTTTTAATAAGAAAATAAACATAACTGAACTGAGGGTTCAGAATGTTATGCCCCATTCCTGGAGGTGTTCAATGCCAGGTTGGATGGGGCCCTGGGCATCCTGACCTAGTGTCTGACTAGTGGTTGGCAACCATGCCAATGGCAGGGGGTTGGAACTAGTTGATCTTTGAGATCCCTTCCAACCTAGGCCATTCTGTGATTCTGTAAGCTAAGGATAAATATAAAAAGGCCAATAGCATTGTGGCATGTATCAGAAATAGTGTAGCCAAAGAAGTGGTCATCCCACTGTACCTGGCACTGGTGAGGTCACAGCTCAAACACTCTACTCTGTTTTGAGCCCCTCACTACAAGACATTGAGGCCCTGGATCATGTCCAGAGAATGGCAGTGAAGCTGATGAGGGATCTGGAGCACAAGTCTTAGGAGGAGCGGCTGGGGGACTGGGGTTGTTTAGTCTGGAGAAAAGGCGGCTCTGGATAAAAGTAGTCTGGTGAAAAGGAGTGGTCAGGCACTGGAACAGGCTGCCCAGGGTGGTGGTTGTGTCACAGTCCCTGGAGGTGTTGAAGAACCGTGTAGGTGTGGTACTTAGGGATGTGGTTTAGTGGACATGGTGGTGATAGGCTGATGATTGGACTAGATGGTCTTAGTGGTCTTTTCCAGCCTTAATGAGTCTATGATTCTGTGATATACACATTCATTTGCTGGAGGTGTCCTGTTTATGTAAGTTAGCAAAACGTTTCCTCCTGGATTATGTGTAATTTATAACAGTTTAATAGATGATAAATAAGAATTGCCAACAAGCTTAGACCTTAAGCAAGAGAGATTTTGAGATTTATGACAGGAGGTTTGATGTATTTTTTGCATGGTCGCTGAGCAGCAGTCTAAGGATTTTTATTTGAGATCAGAAGGGCTCCAGAAGTGCTGTCAGCTGAGAAGCAGGGAAAGAACTGACTTGGCTTTCTGCCCTCCAAAAGCTGAGAGCAGAGCCTTGCAAGATGAAAAGTTTGGAGCAAAGCATTCGCAACCTCCTTTCTGCTGGGGCAGGGAGGGTAGGCAGAAAGGTGACCTGTGAGCCATACGGAGCAGAAAACCTTCACAGGAGGCTTTGCTGTAAAGTTTTTGTTGTTGCACTCAATGCATTTTAAAGGAAGGTTAAAACTGTGTTGCTGCTTGGTTTGGGTATGCTCTATGAGCATAGGGAAATATGCTCATGGTTTTTTTCTTCTTTTTTTTCCCACTGCTCGGTGCAACGTGCAGGAGCCTGATGTTCCCCATTTCTAAGACCACAGCATGTGCAAAGAAAGGGATATGACCCCAAAATAAATGCTGTCCGTTGTGAGGCAATTTTAGAAAATTGATATGTTGGGTGGAGGTCAGCCTGCAGGAAACATAAGAATCGCTTCTCCTCCTGTTCTGCCTTGTTTCTTTAATCTATCAGCAATGACAAGCAAATCAGAATTGGGATGAAGAGGAGGTTGCCACTGGTGTGTTTAAGAGCAAAGGCCCTAATAGGAAAGCCCGGGAAACATTCCCACGGGGACATTTCCAAACAGGCCAATTCAGAGTAGCAGAGGTAGATGTAAGCACAGTGTATTGCACAAGTTTTCCAGACAAGCAAAATGAGCCTCTGTGAAAGAAGTCTTTTATCAAAAGACTGCTCATGGAAGTTGCCTTGATGATTAAGTTTTTCAAATTGTGCACTTTGGAAGTAGGTTTGTTCTGTTATATACCAGATGAGAGCAACAGAATTTTCTAAGCAGAGTGAGACCGAATCTTCCTATAAATCTCTGTAATTTGTTCCTAAAACTATAATGGGAAACCTGTACTGAATGCTGTGCTAACACAGCACATAAGGAGGTTTGCTAAGCGAGGAGCCAGTGTTCCCACACATGGCGTGTCTGTGATCTATTGCACAAAGCCGAGTCACAGGAACATGAGCAGACCCTCAACCTTCTGTTCATCCCAAATGCATGCAGAAGAGGGGAAAAGAGCAGGTGTCCCCTGAGGAGAACGGGAGTGATCCCACACCAAGTGACACTACATAATGTTCACTTTGGAGACATGTCAAAATTGCCAGGGAGAAAAGAAGACAAATAAACACATGAAGCCAGAGCTCATTATGAAAAATATGGCTAGCGATTCAGATAATTGCAATTATTCAGCCAGAGAAGCCAAAATAATGTAATCACACTGATTGGGCATATAGTTAGTGGTAATACTTCAAAGGGTATCATCATGCTACTTAGAGCCAAAGCCACATTTCCATTCTGGACAAATGTCATGCTGCACCTTTGACATGGTGGTGCCTTTGTGGTGCCGTCCCACTTAGCCAAGCTCCCTGTACCGACATTCCCATGGGGCACACATGTAAGTTGGCCATCTGGCCTTTCTCTCTTTCCTGCCTGCAGAGGTTGGAGGGCCACCGCATGGCTGATCAAGACTCAATAGCTTTCATTTCTCCTGCCCATACCTCAGCCTCTGCAAAATGAGGTGATCAGCAATTTTTTATCACATAATAGAATTTCGGACTCTTACTAAGGACATTTTTAATCTGGGGCTTTTTTGTAAAGTCAACGCCCTGAAATTCTGGTGGGATCCCAGAAGTCCTTTTATTCAAAGAATATCCATTTGATTTGATTTTATCTGGAATGATGAAGTTTTTCTGTGCCTTTTCCTGTAATGTAGTTTATCTTACTTGCTCCTTTTTTTTTTTTTTTTAACCTTCCTGCTTTATTCTCCTCACCACTCGACATGGGTTTTTTTTTGTCCTTCTTCCATCCCCTGCTGTTGCATTATCCCTGGCTTCAGGGCCAATTGCCCTGTCTCCTCCTTTTCCATAACCCTCTTCTTACCCCTATGCTGGTCAGGGAAAAATGAATTGAAAATGGAGGTCTGCATTGCATACGCAAGTACATTTGCAGGGACAGGAAATGTTTGTTATGTCCAGTGCTGAAACTGGAGACAAGCACTGGAATTTCTGTAAAGATGAGCAGTGCTTCCTCTGGAAGAAGTGTGCAGCTGGGCCAGGGAGAGGTGCCACCCAGCAGGACAGTGGTGACACCAGGACATCCTTTCATTTCCCTGGCAATGGGTCCAAATACTCTCCCTGATGTCCAGCATCCATGCACTCATTTGTGGTTTCAGTTTGTTGTCACTGATGGAAACTGGTACTCCTCCCCTTTCCTACCCATTATGTGTTTTTTTTATTGACTCTGTCAGGTTAGCAAAGTTCTGACTCTTACTAATTTTTCACTTAGCACATTCAACTGGACTGTCCCATTCCTGAGCTGGTTGGCAATTGTTGCCCTCTGTGTGTTCACAGTCATCCTATATTTCATTCCACTAAGATACATTGTCCTTGTCTGGGGTAAGTAAAGCCTTTTTAACTGTGTGTGCCGCTTAGAAAAAACTGTTTTTTAAGGGATGACTTATATTGTCAGTACTTTTCTGTATTTATGGTCATGAAGCTTCTCTGTGATGGAAAGAGACAGGTTAGTTAAAAATCACAACTGTGTGAAGATTTAGGCCCACCTGCAAAATGCATTTTTCTTGGCTGGCATTCTGGACTTCATCATACTATAAACATGTATCCATAAGGATTCTTCATATATCAAAGTGTAGCTTTGTCTAGATATTACTCTGATTTATTTTCACCACTTATACACAAACAGAGGCATTTCAATCTATATAGTGCATTTAGGACAATATGCCTTTTTTACTGCAGTACTTTATCTTGCAAAAGTGTATGTAAACATAACAACAAGGAACCTGTGTAAAGGGTCACCTTTAGTCTGACAGAAAGGTATATGTTGTGTCTGGCCAGTTGGTAATGAACAGGAACCGAGAGGCTGGGGTGGAGGGCTAGGGGGTGGAATTGTTATTGAGCCAAACTCTCATTACTTTTCCTTATATTTATTCTTTATACTGAATTTAAACAGCACCATTACTTCATCTGTTGTAAATAATACTGCAAGTCTGTGTTTGTTCATTTCTTATGCATTGTACATTACCAGCAGCTGTACTCCTACTCAACAGTGCAAACCTGTGAAGAGCACTGTCTCAGTTAAATCCTTTCTGAAGGAAACAATCATGCCTTTGTAAAGAACTTTTGAATTCAACAGACAACGTAAAATCATTGAAAGGACTCCAAAGAGTATGTTTACTATGTTTCGGTCAGGATTGGTACTGTTCTTGCAGTCCTTACAAATCAGTGCAGCAGAATACACAGAACGGAGAAGTATCAATCAGGATTTGAACACCAAAAGAAGGAACTAAAAGAAGCAAGTACATGGCCTTAGTATCTTTTCCCACTTCAGAATTGCTTTTATTCCCCTCGTACCCTATATCACTTGGGTGCAACTCAGACTTTTAGCTTATTCTCAGAGTTGCATTCTTCCTGACGTAGACAAGACCTAGGCCTTTTGTTTAAAGTACTTAGCCCATGTCCTGGTTCTGCAGTTTCTTGTACAGATCTGGCATCTTGTACACTCAGTATCATACATCCCCTTGATTTTATGCAATAATTTAAGCTTATAATACCCCTCCAGGATCCAGAAATGTATTAAGTCAATATTATTGTTTGAAAGGCTACTGACAGCTACCCCCTGCAATACCTTGGGAGGTAATACACTTCCCCCAGAAATGGTCATGTCTCTGTCTCAGGTATGAAAAAGCCTCAACTCCCAAACTTGAATCCATACCTCCCAAGCCATAGATGAATAACATAATCTCTAACTATTTCAGACGTACCTTGCTCTCTTTCCCTCTTTCTCTTTAATTTCCACCTCCCAAAGGTTACCTGGTCATGTGACTTTAAGCACCTTTGCTCATTAGAGGTCTCAGCTCTGCATTTTTCATCTGCATTTCAGTTTAGGCAGCTTCTTGTTCAGCAGATATGTGGGGGTACCTATTTCTCTCGCATTGTGCTGGGAGACCAGGGAGGTACTGCATAACTGTGGTTCCAGCAATCCAAACCTCCTCGGGGATGAAATGCGTTAGCACAGAGCCATGTCATGCTGCATGAAGGGAGCAACTCTCCTTTCAAAAATGTAGCATTCCAAACACATGCCTGTTTTCTACATTATTTCGTGTTTCTAGCCTCCCCTGTGTGTATACATTTCTTCATCCCATTTGTATATCCTTCGCTTGAAAGGAGTGATCTCTGTTGCTTAACTTCCGTCCATAGGAAACTGGGCTGCTCTATAGTGTCATCTGCCTGTGTTGTTCTTTGGGAAGACAGATGGTTTTTTTATGAAAATTCCTCCATGCTGTGTCTGGTCTTTTGTATAGCTGTCTTTCCTCTGAGCATCCATGGAGCCTGCCTGTTCCTGCTTTCCCTGGCAAGAAGTTCTCAGTTCTTTGCCTCCTAGCCATGTTTCTCTTCGGCAGACTGTTGGTCCTCGAACTTGAGCTGTGTTAGCCCTGATGGAATAGGAACCACATCTGCACTGTAATCCCGGCAGTGCAGAGTCCTGGTAAATGTTACAGCTGTTTATGTGCGAACAAGTGTAAAGAAAATAACTTTAAACTAAAACATTTCAAACTTTTAGAAGGGATCTAATCCTCTTGTTGTATTTTACTTCATTTGTAGCATCCTGGCTCACCTGTTCTGCTCTGCTCTTTTGTCAGGCCCTGCTCCTGATTTATTCATGCATTTGCTTTCACAGGGTGGCTGGTTCTTTTGTTTATGAGTAACAAGTGATTAGGCAGGACCATATCAGCTCCTGAGTTCACCAGTGGGTAGTCCAGTGGCCATGTGCAATAAACAGTGGGGCAGACCTTGAATTCTCAGTAACTTGCTGATGGAAATGGTCTTCTTTAACATATGTCTTTGAATCCCACGTATTTTTTTACCAATACTCATCATTAAATCACTAGATGAAGGGATCACAGCAATCTATCTTCAAAGAGTTGAAAATTGAGTGGGAGTCCGTGGGTGTTACCAAGACTGCTGCTGCTTGTGCACTGTGTCCTGAAGCTTCATGTCTGTGCTAAAGCTTTCTGGAAGGCCTAGGCACCAAAGATTTCTTGGAAGATAAACTGAATTATCTTATCTCTGATGCAGCCTTGATAAATTACACATTTTCAAATGCTGTCCCAGCTTTCTCTTGCTCAAATGATAACCTGTGCAGTTTGTACCATTCCTGGCCATGATTTAGACATGTGCTCCCAGTGTCCATGCACAAGATTCTCACACAAAAAGTACACAAATCTGAGCCAGTGTGTCATGGTACATAAACAAATAAATATGTTAGTTAAAAGCCCGCTTTTAGCTTAGTTAGGGCAGGATTTTCTTGGTGCTTTCAAACACTAATTGCCAATTGGCACTGTAAAACTGTGATGTTTAGAATAGCCACTGCGTCCATTCTCTGCTGTGCCATTGGATCATCTTCTTCCTTAAGCCTTCACATGGTGAGCTACTTCCCATCTGCTTCAGCACCCATAGTGCTAGGAAGATGTTCTTTGCACCTAACCTGAATCCCCTATCATGCTATTAAGCCCTCTGTTACTAGTCCTATCCACCACGGGGTTGGAGCACGTTACTCCTCTTCTTTTCCCAACCTCTGCATAGTAAACATGTTTTCTGTTGGTAAGGGAGTTCTCAGTCAAATTTGTTTTGAAGATAGTGTGGCAAGAATTGGAATGCATCAGTAGAACGTTTGCATTTTGAATCAGAGGAACCACATCAGCATGTAATGACCTTTAGAGCTTGAGTTTATAGTTCGTGCACTCAATAGTTAATGCTGGTATCAGGCTTGGAAACTGATCCTAAGTTATTTCTCGTAAATTTGTGTATGTGTATATCTACTGATTAAAAAGATGACTGCAGTAACATTTGAATGCTCACTTTTGCAGGTATCAACAAATTTACAAAGAAGCTTCGAAGTCCATATGCAATTGATAACAATGAGCTACTTGACTTTCTGTCCAGAGTTCCTTCAGATGTGCAAGTGGTGCGTATAGTTTTTAAGCTGTCCATACAATCGTTAATTTAAAATATGGCATCATGATTTTCTGATTTTTTAAAACTGTTTTTGAAGCTATTGTTTTGATTCATTTTCTTTGGCTCAAATAAATTGAAACTCAAGGTGGGTATAGTCCATGAGCCTTAAAGAGTCTGTGGTACTTTGTCCAGTAAGGATTTAGCAAATATCATAGTTATGCTTACAGAAAATCAGTGAAAACACAAGTGTTTGGGATATGGTAGTAGATGCTAGACTTTCTGTTAAGCAACCTCCAGTATGAGGCACTCCAGTGGTTTTTTGTAGGAAATGATGCTACTTGAGGCCACTAGGACATGCAAGGAGGCCAAAGGAGGGTCAGTCAATGGGAGAGCCAGTGTCCTGTGTCCTATGATGCTGTGTACTTCACAGCCTGCTTTTTTTCTGCAGTTCAACTGAGACCGTAAAATTATTTAAATGTTACGAATTACAAGCTTTTACAATGCAGTAAACAAGCCCTTGTGTAGGTGCAAGCATTGAGATACGTTGGGCACATAAATCACCTCCAATATCAGAAAGATTATACACTTTCCATATTCCTAGGTAATGGCTGCAGTTCAGAGCTGGTTTAAAGAGGAGGTACATGTGCACGTGTCCAATCTGAATCTAATCCTCTCTCTGTAAGGCCTTTGAAAATAAGTATGTTTCTGTGAAACAAATTGCAAAGAATATTCATTCAAGCAATATTCATCCATCATAAGAGATGATATTTTTTATTTTCTGTGACATCTAATGGAAAGAAAACAAAAAAACTTTTTTTAAAGTTTATGTCAGTAAAGTGTTCTGATTCCTGGCAGGATTTTCCTAATTCTGTTTTTCCTTCTTACTTCAGATCTTTCTGTTGTTGAATCACAGCTGTAGATCTTATACTGATTGCAGGGGGATAGTTGGATAGTTTTCGCTCTCTCTCTCTTTTTTTTTTTTTTGGTTTCCCTTTGGTAAAAAAGTAGAACTCTTTCTTTCTATTTCTAGCAAGTGGCCACCTGACCAGTTTCTGAACGTTGTGTTTAAACAGGTGCAATATCATGAACTTAAACAAGATCCCAGTCACAGCCCAAGCAAGAGGAAGAAAAACAATCCTGGCTAGAAGCTAGCATCTGCTGGGGGAAGATAAAAGGAGAAGCCTACAGCCTAAGCAGCATTTCCTTTCTCTAAGCTTTTTATTTATTTTGCCTTTTTTTCTAATGGGGAGAATTTGTAAATACTATATAAAGGCATTTTTCATTGAATAGATACTTAGCACTGTAAAGACACATTTGATGAAAGTTTCAAGTAAGGCTTTTGCTGTTTGAAATAGCATGACACATTGAAGAAATCAATGTAGAATGGTAAATACACACTGCTATTCAATGGTCCGAGACACCTGAAATATTCAAACCACTCCGACGAAATCTACAAAAGGTGTAAATTTAAATCTGACTCAAAAATTCAGTCAGATTTTATTTGTGAACCACAGTGTTTTTATCCAGGAAGTCATCATAACAATTTTCTATGTTTTATACATCTCAACAGAAATACAATGTAGTGAAACCTACTGCACTTAAGTTTTAGCAGTTTTTTTCCAACTCCAGACCCTGGTGTTAACTTCTGGTGCAATGTATTCCTGTGCAGTAGGGCCACTTACAAGCTAATGAGAAACACCAAGTGCAAATGTCTTTCCGGAGCTCCCCAATGAAGTTCCTGCCATTTTAATCATTCCATTATAAGACCTAAAAATCTCTGTCTCTTTCAAAATACTGCCAGGTTTGTAATTGATTGCCTATCTGATTTTTTTATATGTACCGGTAATCATTTGTACAACATAATTTAGTGAATTCAGTCCGTAGTTCTGCTGTGATGGAAATACTGTCAAACTATCTCCATATTGCTTTGGGTGTCATGCTATGAACACCTTTTGTGCACATAAATATTTTACTATGGAAATCTTGCAGAAAATGTTTTTGCTTTCAAATCACAGGATCATATTTATATATGCTTTATGATATAACACATAACCTGTTACCAATGTGAAATATAGAGTAGAAGAAAAAATGCAGTTGTGGTTAAACTGATATGCCAACTATTTCCTTAGCTGATAATGTAGTCAGTTCTGATAACAACTGTGCCCTACTGCATGGAAACTGCATTGTTTTACGAGTTGAACGGAACTTAGAGTAGAAAGGTTTACATTTCATTGGTTTTAGTGGCCACCGCGTAATGAGTGCTTGGGGATATATTCTGATTCCGCTTGTAGACTTCCACGCTGAGCTCCCCAGGTAGTGAGCAGAGAGCTCATTCCGAGGGGGCTGCCTGTGCACAGCTCTTAGCCGTAGCTCCCGGTGTCTCTAAAGGGGATTTCTGCCCAGGGGAGGGCTGCAGAACTCCGTCCTCGAGAGTTTTCCCTGTTCTCCGTGGGTTACCTCTCATTGGTTGCAATTGCTGATAAAGTTATATTGCACTACTCTGACAATACTTTTTGAAAAGACTATTTAGAAATACTTTGCAAGCAGATGTATATATCTTTGTCTAAAGAATTCTATGTTAGCTGCATTGCTCATGAAAGATCATTCTGAATTTATTTTACAGATATGTTGATAGCCAGTTTCTGATATAACAGTTATTTTGATCTTGTTACTTGTGTTTGAAAAAATGCCAATCAACTGTTCTTTAGAAAGTCTTAGACCTAAATATGCTCTTGTTACATCTTGGTTTTATATGAATTTATTTGCAAAGCTTATGTAACCACCTTTTCACTGTATGTTGCCCAAAGAGTAGCTTCCTATTGATGACAACAGATTTACTTATGAGCTGTTTAAAAAAAAAAAAAAAAAAAACTTCTGACTTGACAATGTGCAAGTATTTGTTGCCAATTTTCAGTTTTGCAAAGTTCTTTGATACGTTGCGAGCCTTGTACCTTAATATTACCCATTGTTCTGTGTGCAATCTCCTGTTGTGTTTTTTTTTTTTTTTTTTCTGTACTCAATTTCAGATGTCTTCTTCGGTGATAATGTCTTGACTGACACATTTTCTGCATTAAACACAGTTTTAAGCATCTCTCTATTTATTGTAGAATGCATCTTTTTTTGAAGTCCTGCAGTGTCATTTCCTATGAGTGCCATGAAGGACCAGTGAATGAACGCATCATATTTCTATGTGCAGGATTTCAGTGTTTTAAGCCCCCAAACTTGTAAGTAGAGGGATCAGAGGGCGGAGGAAATCATTTTATTGAAACTAGTTAAACTACTGTTAATGCCTCAATTGCTCAGAACTGATCTCATTGAAAGTGCAATGTGCCGAAGCAGAACTGACTCAGAACACAATGATTTAGCTGTGGTTTGTCTTTGAGACAATAAGGATTTTTAAAATTACATTTTCAAATAATTCATCTGTGATACCCTTTTCAATATTTTAAATTTCTCTTTGTGAGGGAGGCCTCGTCAGAGATTTGGTCCTGCTTCACACTGTGAATATGTCAGTGTATCTTTGATTTCTAGATTGGTTCTGAAGTCAATTTCTTGTTAGATTTGCCTGGTATTATTCCTTAGCAACTTTTCCATGCATAAGCAATCAGGAAAGAACAGTGTATCAGATTATCATGAAATTCTTTCTGCTCTAGGGAAAGAAATTTATATGGGTTCACACTTAAGTAAGTGTTAGAGCACTCATGATCCACTGGAGGCTGTTTGCCCAAGGTTCTAGTTACATTTCTGCTGATAACTCAGAGTACAGAGCTTACTTTTACACTGTTTTTATGATGGCTTCTCTTCACAGTCAGAAACAACTAAGTGTTTTTCATGGTAGCAGTGATCTTTGACTTGAAGAGTTACAGTAGTAAATTAGCATTTTAAATCCAAGTGGACTGAAAAGGAAGGTGCAATTAAAACAACAATAGAACAATCAGAAATTCGTTAAGAAGGCTGCATATCTGCTAACATGGGCTTTAACAGCGAGAAGAGTTGTTGGACCTGGCAGCCATATACTGCCTGACAATAAAGTACTTCATTCTGACATAGCCCAGGAGCACAAAGCAAGAAAGGAAAGGAAAAAAATCATTCTCTCATCAGCATTAGATCACGTAGGAGCCACTCAAAAATTAGCACACTGTTTGCAGCTCTCTCCCATCAGCAGGAGATCGCTACCTGCAGAAGGGCACGTTCCACCTACGCTGGCTTTCCGCATGCAGCTGCAGGTGTCATGCTGGCAGCCAGACACAAACTTCTGTGCATTTCTGAGCCTGCTTCTCTTTGGAGGACAAACTTTTTCCTCCCAACTGGGCTAACTTCCAGATTGCTGTGCAGCTGCTTCTATTAAAGCTGCTACTCTCCCACCCCCCACCTAAACTGCAATTGCAAATTTTCAATAAATGCCTCCTCCTCCAGAATTTTTCTGAAATCTTGCAGAGGTGAACAACCAAAGATTTACAAGTCGAATGCAGTTGAAATTATAGCTGTTTTTCAGTGTGAAGCCCTGGATTTCCATTGCTTTCTGCCTAATTAGAGTACAGCATAAAAGCAATGTGTCATTTGACTCTCAGAGGAGAAAGCTACTCCCAAATAAAACTCAATTTTAGATGGCAACTGAGAAAAAAGTGAAGTCTTTAAAAAAGCATGCTATTCTCCACTCAGCAACTGAGGAGCAGGATGAAATGGACCTGCCTAGAAACATCCTGCTGCTGCATGAGGAGTGAGGGCCAGAGCAGAAGGAGCGAGGATGAGAATGGCCTGGAGCAAGGGCTCACTGCGAGGTGGGCTTCATCTGCTCTGCGTGGAGAAAGAAAAGTTCCTTGCTGCCAGAAGAGTAGTCCATCTGCCCTCAGCCACATCAACTAAAGCAACCAACCCAAGTTGTACACAGCAGCTGCAGCCAAGGAAGGAAAGAAAAAGTGTTAAGTCATGCCATCCCTCAGGCCAGGAGGTTAGATGCTTTTGCTGCAATAGGCACAAAAAGGTTTTTGCTTTTTTTGTGTCCCAGTCAAGAGAAGGCATGTTTCTCACAAGCTAAGACATTTAGATCTTAATTAAATTAAAAATCTGTGATGTATCATTGTGGGGGAAAAAAAAAAAAGTAGGAATCTTAACTATCCATTACACAGGGCATTGTACTTCTGGATAATTCCCTTTTTCTCTGTAAGAGTTTAATGCTCCAGGGATGTCAGATTTAGCCATATTTTGAAGTGGACAAATCCCACGCCCATTGAATCATGAGTGTCCAACTTAAAATTCTGAAAGTTTGAAATTGACTTTTTTTACTAAAGGCAATGTTTTTCTTCTCTTCAGCCATAGAAATGAATTAAATTTAAATGTCAGAAGCTTTTTTATCCTTCAGGTTGCACAATATAAAAGCCTGAAATCCTTAGCTATGATTCATACAGTAATAAAGATTTTTTCCATTTTAACATAATCAAAGGTAACACTCAAAACTGCTTTTCTTGCTTGGCTTTTGATTAAATTACAGCAGGTGATTAAAGGAAAGGCCACAGTGTTGATCATTGATATCTTTTTGATTAAAGAGTGCAGATTAATATTTTCTGGAGTCATTTAATAAGTTGATATTGCCTGACCTTCTATACCCTGACATAAAGACACATTCCTACAAAGTTTGCTTTGCATAATTGTTCATTATTACACATGATCTTTTTTACGAATGTCAGGGAAAGAAAAAAAAAAAAAAGCCTTTTAGAGCCACGACTGATGAAGAAAGATCTGCAGTCAAAAGTAACAAAGAAAGCAAAACACACTGCATGATTATGCAAAAACATGATCAAATTTATAGAGAGTGTTAAACACTGAGCAGCTGCGAGGAAAAGAGCAAGTGCTAGAACTCAAGATCTTGCCATCCTCATTTAATGCCTCATTACAATGGCCACAAGACCTTTGAAAAGAATGAAAATATTAAATGTCATATTGTGTCATTCCTAGGCATTACCGGAAGGAGGGAGGAAGACAGTTCAACTAATTTGTAGCGTAGGTTGCCCCAGCAGGACACTTCCTGACAGGATCTCACCCACTGCACTGGGCTGTGCAATGGACCTGCTCTGCTCAGTGTGGCTGGAGCAGCTCCCTCAGCTCACAGGCACAGAAAAAGGGGTCGGCTTTCTGCCGAGCGAGGCACTGGAAGAGCTCTTTAAGGATGTCTTTCCCAGCTCTGCTTCACATTTTAGAGCTGGCCTCATTTAATGTTTTAGTGCACTGATCGTTTTTCTTGCTAGCAGAAGTTTTCATCTCATAAACCAACATGCTCAATGTTCATCTGTGCTGAAGCTGTGACACAGAGGAAGATTTTTGTCTGCCCCCAAACAAATACAGCAGCAAAAGCAAAACATACTCTGCTGTGCAAGCCATCCTGCTTGTGTATGGAGGAGTCGATGCTCACAAGGTAACAGTTTGATCAGAAGGGCCCTGGTGACCACAGCAACTCCTTCCCTCCGCTGCATTTCTGTTCCTCCAGCTGAAACCCTGTAAATGTATATTGAGGAAGGGGGAGGAGAAATGAGGATGGCCCTGGATTATTAGAAGCATTACTTGTAAACTAAAAGGCTATCAAATATAGCTAATTCTTGCTTTTTTTTTTTTTAAGAGTAGGATTTATTTAAAGGATGAAGTCTATCAGCAGAATGTGTCTAAAAGTAACCATCTCACTTTCAGAAGAAAGTTCAGTGACAGCAGTTTTCTGTGGCAATGCACCATTTTGGAACAGCTGGGTGGCATCTTGGAGAAGAGCTGGGAGCAGAACTGCAAAGGCACCAGCCTGGTTTTATTTTCCCTTCACAACACAGCCCTGGCATTTCCCTGGCATCCCTACTGAGCTCCACAGCCCAAAGCTGTGGCTACGTCCATGCCTTCCTCCCCCACTACCAGCCCATTTTCCATCTCTTAACGCCAGATGCTGCTGACGATGTGCCTCCTTCCCACCTTGGCCAACAACCCCCAGAGAACAGACTCAAGGCTGCTGCACCCCATCTCCTCTCCTTGATGTCTCAGTTGCTTGCAATTATATCTGAGTGGGGAATCTCACTGTTTGCCATGTCATGCTCTCCCTGTTTTGCTTTGTGTTTTGTTGGGCTTCTCCTTTCTTTCCTATTCACAATTTCTCTTCGGCTTGGTTGTATCCTTATAGACCTAACTCCTAAGCAGTATGTTCCCAAAACTTCATGTTCTTATGTCAGCGTTTGATTTTCCTGACCTCACTATTTCTTGCCTCTGCAGCTCTCTTTTGCATCTCATCACTCTTACCAGAGCCATGCATGCTACCCATGCCACTTTCCCTGGGCCCACAATGGCTCGCTTACACCATACTCCTCTTGGTGCTCCACTCGCAGCCTCTGTCTCCTCCCCACACCACATCAGAGTTCTGCCTGGCCTCCCTGGTGTCTGCGGGCATTTTGGAAGAGACTTTTGGGCCAGTGGCCACAGGCTGATGTGCTTTTAGAACACTTAGGCCTCTCTGAAATGTGGGTGGCAGCCCTGCCCCCAGGAGGGGGTTGAAACTGGATGATCCTTAAGGTCCCTTCCAAGTCAAGGCATTCTATGGTTCTGATTCTGAATTGCAGAAGCAATTAAAGTGCAGTGATACTGTTGACTGTGACGTGTTGCAGAACCCATGCAGAACCTCAGCAGAAACAGGGCCTTGTCCACGCAGCATGAAGGCAGAAGGGCCATCAGGGTCAGGCTGTCAATGTTCCCACCCTGCAGTCACCCCATCCTTTTGTGTCCATGCTCCCACCTTGTTCCTGTGTTCTCACTGCATTGGGAGTGCTGCCTGAGTGTGAAACATTTTGAAATTGTTCTCTGGTCTGTCTGGAAATGAGGAATACAGGGAAAGAAAATCAACGTCTTAAAGGAAGTAAATCTCTGGGAGTGGTGTAACTATCCCATTTTCTTTATGTATGTATATATATCTTGCTGTCTGTTCCTCGGTTCTGAAATGTTGGAGTTTGGAGTCCTGCTCCCTTTCAGTTAAAGGCTTTGTACCTCTGTGTGACTTGAACTGAATCATAATGGGCATTTTATTTTAGAAAATAAATTGACAGCCAAACCTGGAGTCTGTGAAGAGTTGTATTTAAAACTGGTGATTGCAACAAAGCAAGGGTGGGAGGGAGATGCTGTGATGAATTCTCCACGGAGGAAAACCAGTTGTCACTGCAGTTGTTGGTTCAGGCCTGCGGTTTCTGACTAAATGCCACCCTACGGCTCTGCAGTTTGGCCTCTATGGGGCGCAATGCAGAGCTGCACTTTTTGACTGGACGCTCTGCAGAGCAGACAGTGGCATTTTAAAAAGAAATGGATTTTTGAAGTAGTTGACACTTACCCTTGATGCCAAAGCTGTCAAATGCCAGGAAGCTTGAAGGTGGGGTTTCTGCTTATCTTCAGATTTAAGCTGTGATGCAGCATAGGGAGAGGTGAAGCACGGACTGGAGTCAGGAGCTGAGACGGGCGAGCCAGCTGGGAGCGCCAGCTGCCCGCCCACCTTTCTGGGCTGGGTTTGTATCACGCCTGCCTGCCCTGCTGCCCTGGCTCAAGCTGGTGTGTTGGTTGCCTGCTTTGTGAGCACTGATACAAATGCCCTATTTTAAAAAAGAAGATGGCAATGATGCTTACAAGGATGAACTCTCAGGCTTAATTCTGAATTTCTTGCATTTTCTGCACCTCAGCTTGAACGTTAAACCCTCTTTTTGCTTTCAGCACACAGCTGAGGAATGTGACATACTCTGCTGCAGCTGTCTGACACGTTCCTAGCTTTTAGAAATACCAGTTCCTGTACGAGCATTTCATTTTAGTTCATTTGTGCACACCCCTACGGAGTGTGCGCTCCACCAACACTGAACTGCAGCCGTTCCCCTGCACGTCCATGCAGCTGGGAAAGTCCATGCACCTCACTTCTCTCATCAGCTGAATTCAGTGATGGAAAATACATGCAAATTATAACATTATTTCCAAATAATGTGCTTTAAAAATAATTTATTGTTCCTATATTGAGCATTGAAAGATAATTTATCTTTTAATTTCAGCACTGTTCAGCGTATTACCAGAGACAGACATTTAGCCATGGGATGGAGAAATAAAGGCATCAGGTACATGTGGTTGTCATATAATAAGCATTACTATTAAATGAGGGAAAAAAAAATAACCCAGAATCAGTCAGGTGAAGGTGGGTGCATACAAGAGCTCCTGGTGCTGCTGCAGCACAACATGTATTTGGGAGGGTTTTCTGGATTTCTCAAAAACCCAGACCTTAACTGAACAACATGGATCAACTGCCTGTAAATACAGCTACACTAGATAGCAGTGATAGCAGTGCCCATTGTTTAATCTAATCAGTTCCCTCCCTGCTTTTTTTGTGGAGTGTGAAAAGGCCCATCAGGGAACGAGTGCTTCCTCATGTTCTATGAACTCTTCTGAAATCAGGAGGGGCTGATAGAGAAGATAGGTTACATCAGCCCAGATGGCATTCATACAAGTTCAGTCTCTGGCTGTTCAGGAGGCACTGCAGACAGCACATCCCCACAGAGGCATGGTCTGGGAGTGGGACGTGGCCATTGCTGACCACCTCGCACCGCCAGCCATGCCAGCAGTTGTGCACGTACCAGATAGCACAGCAGCCCATAAAAAAAAAAAACAGAGCTGAAGCATTTCTCAGAAATGGAACATGCCAAGACTAAATGGGCAAGTAAGGCATCTACCAAACAAGCAAGCTGAGTTAGTCTGCTGTTTTATTTATTTATTTTTTAATAGAGACCTCTTTAGATTAGTCCAAGTTTTTATTTCTTAAAAATTAGCTGTGCCTTCCTTGAACTTCCAAAAAATGACTGTTGGTTATGGGTGTGTATGGATGCTCATGTGCAGATCCGCTACTTCTTACTTTAAAGCATAAGAGCAATGTGATGTAGGTGTTCTGGCAGCTAAACAAGAACGAGATGTTCCTCACACGGTTCTGTGGAAAAGCGGTGACATTTAGCAAATGTATACAAGCTCATCCAGGTAAGACAAGAATTAGATTAATTAGACTTCAACGGCTTGCAAGTGACAAGCCACAACAGACAAACCTCCCTGTGTCAGCACTCTCAACAATGTGTACACGCCGACTGTTCTGTCCTCCACTGTTTTTATTTTCACTTCTACTACATTCAAGATTAATGACAATTTCCTAGCATCAATAAGATAGCTCTCCTGAAAGATAAATGATTAATGAAAGTTGTATTGAAGGAACCCTGGACTTGGATCTCAGTTTCCTAGCCAGGCATCGGCGTGGTGTTTTGCTCTGATTTCTCTTCCCTTAGCTCTTGCCAGCAGCCTCTTTTTGAATGTGGGCAGCAATCATAATTCCTGATGTTGTTAAACACCAATAAAATAGTCCGGTTAACCTTTTAAATACCTATTATCAACAGCGTAGGCACCTAGAGGAATTTTTTTTAACATTTCTGATTATTTTTTGAGATGCCCGGTCACGCCCTCCCAACACCTGGCTCACGGGTGGCTGTGCAGCCTCCCCACCTCTCCTCTTCCGCAGGGCTCCCTGCCCCCCACCCACAGGACACGCTGCTAAGCAGTCCTCAGCTCTGCCTTTTTTCCAAAGGCGGCATCTCTGTGTCTCCAAAACTGCCTAAAATTTGGCACTATGTTGTCAAATTTTATAACGTCCTGACTTTAAGGTACTTCTGAGATAAACCAGAGTCCGTATTTTTTTTGTCACAGAGGTTGGTCAATAAATTGGGTGCATTTCCACAATCTTCATCTGAATATGACAGCAACACCAAACGTGTGGTGAAGTGTGGTTTTTAGATCAGTTTTCCTGAAGAAGCATCATTTAATATCCTGGTAAATATGATGATAATTTATTAACTTGTAAGGATCCCTACAAATTGCGTTTTGATGATTCATACAGTTTAGAATTACCTAATGCACATTTAACAGATTAAAAAAGGAGTTAGCTAGCTGACAGGTTCTAAAGAGTATTCAGTGGGGAATAATCACTGAACATGAAATGTTTCCCATGGTGCTCCTCAGGTCTGGCACTGAGGCTGGTGCTTTACTTCACCGATGGATCAAACCATTCATGTCTGCATCTGCACATGGCACAGGCGGTGACGAAACGGGCGCTTGCACAGATTGACCTGCTCAGTCAAGAAATTGGATTCCCTGTTTAAAAAGACCAAGTCTCGGTGCAGCCATTCAAGCTGCATGGAGGCGCACAGGATGGGCACCATACGCAGGGAAGCCACACGCTCAGCTGCCAACACTCGGGGACAGGCTGCTCTGACCTGGCTGGGTGCTTGTGGGCGATGCCAAGGCCAAAGGGCTCGGAGGGAACGCACGGGCAAAGGGCATCAAGGCAAGGGGCTGTGATTAACTCCGCACAGAGCATTCATGGAACTGATCTTTATGAATGCAGAAATTCAGCAGCATGGTGCAGGAAAGAGTTCAACACGTTTTGGAGTTATGTATTGTAAAGAAGGGAGCATCGGCACTGAGGTTTGAGCCACCTCTCCCTAAGAAACATCCAACTGTTATTGAAGCTACAGCACTATTTAGGCTGTGTGAGCTAAGCCTTGCTCCTAAAGAAGAATAAAACAGCAAAACTCCCGTGGTGACTGTTAGCATACTGTCTTTGGTCATTTATCTGCTGAGTGTGGCCATTTTGAATTCCAGGAGCACTGGGGAATGCAGCCGTACAGACACCACCCACCTCTTAGCATGTAGACTGTGCTGTGCCCCGTGTCCAGTCATGCCAGTGCTGTGAAACAAGAGACATGCCAGAGAAAATATAAAACTGAAATTTGGTATAATGCAACTCCTTTTGGCAACTTTTGAGGCTTTAGCAACAGCTCTGCATGCTGCTATAACTGCTGGTGGCACCTGGCGGTGCGCTATGCTGGTGCTGCTTTCACCGAGCACCATGCTGCCAACAAGCACAGCTCCCACCTCTCTGGGCAGTACTGGTGTCTGTGTGTGTAACAGCAGTGTTCTGCAGCTGTGTGCTGGAGGTGGAGAATGCTGAGGAGCCTGTAAAGGCCTGAGAAACTCAGGTTGGCTGAGGGCGAGCCCCTGTGAAGCACTCTTGCTTGTGGCACACAGGCACAGGGGGAAGGCGAGGGGTCTGGCTGGTTTGTTTGTTCTTCTGCCTCAGCTAGGAAGGGGAAATGTACCAAGGGGGATCTTAAGGCAGACAGTCTAATCACTTAATAGAGCTCACTTCATTGCAATCATGATTCAACAGAAAAGTTTGCTATTCTGAAGGAGAGCAGGTGCTCTAATAAATTAGATGAAGTACATAATTTTATGTCAAATATGATTGAGAAATACTTCTTAAGATTTTTTAAGCATATGAAGTTTGCAAACTTGGCTATACCTTAAACTGAATACGTATAAAATTGACCTCTGTTAAGAGTGTAGTACATGATCCTCGCTCAAACTGATAGAACATTATTAGTGCCACTGATTCAAGACTGATATTGTACACTGGTAACATCTAAGTCAGGGTTACATGTGGAATGTTACAAGAGCTGCCCTGACAGTAATGCCTCCTATTTTATGATGTTGGTCCACAACGTCAGAGGCAGATGTTGGTGGGATGGCAGCAGAGGCTGAACCTTCCCACCAATATCCCATTCCATGTTGTCGCCGTGTGACAGATGGCAGCAGAGGGGCACTCTGACACAATGGCGTCTGACATGGGAGTGCCGATGGAGGAAAGAAGTGCAATTGAATTCCTTCATGCAGAAAAAATGGCACCCGCTGACATTCATTGATGCTTGCTGAACATTGATGGAGACCAAACAGTGGCTGTGAGCACAGTGAGGCAGGGGTGGTGAGTTTCAGCAGTGGCGACAGCGATGTAAAAGACAAGCCATGTTCAGAATGGACTTGCAAAGCTGTCACACCACAAAATGAAGAGTGTCTTGAACAGCTCATCCAAGCAAATCAGCGCATGGTCGTGACTATATTGAAAAAGAGTATTTTGTAGCTGAGAATTTGCTCTACCAAATAAGTGTTATTGTGCTCTTCATATTTTGTCGCCTTCACTGAAATAAAAATGAGGCATTACTTTCAGAGCAACCCATGTAATTCATACATTTGCTAACTTTTCTGTGTTTCATTTTGCAATCTTAATAATGGTTTAGCACGTTGTCCACTTTTCTGTACAGTGCATTGGAGAGATACATTTGAAACTAGTTCAAACAGTTAAGACATAAATGATGATTTTATTCTTCCCCAACTATACAACAGAATAGCAAATAATTGTAGGGAATAACTGGGATTAAACAGAATCCTCCTCTGTATCAGACTAGAACAACACTTTTCTGGCTTTCATTTCTGTCATTAATACATTGTATTAGGAATAGATATGATATCCTGAAACATTTGCTTTTTCAGATCCATCAGAATTCTTCGCCCATGGTTTTCTGAGTCCCAATTATTTTAAGTTTCCAATTACCTATCAAATTTATAATTAAAGAAAACTTTGATACTGCCAATATACTTTGCATTTCTTACAAGCTACGTGCACAGTATTTCTTTCATCGCATCCAGCAACAAGGCATACTGAAGTTTGTTGTTAGTCCACCTCACACAGAACAAAAGCTTTTTGGGTGCTGCTTTTTTACTCCAACTATTTCACTGGAGAAAAAACAAAAGGGCACAAACAGAATCAAATTCAGTATGAACTGATCCTTTATTGTTACAGCAGGCTGTCCTGCACACACATATAAAAATAATAATTGGCCATTAATAAACACTAAACATTTGTAATGAAGGTCTGGTTCCAAGACCAACCCAGTCTGAGCATCTTCAGTAGATTAATTGCTGTGAGATCATATATCTCTGCTGCAGAAAGGCTAAATGGAAGTTTTAATGTGCTGCAAGCCAGCTGCATCAACGTAACTTATTCCCTCTAGTCAAGCAGCATCAATTTCAGAAGCAGCTATTATCCACACCCTTTCTTTTAAGGTTCTTTTTTATAATATTATAAATTGCTACTATAGAAGAATTGGAAACACCGCTAATTAGTACCTTCCTTCGGAAGGATAAGATTTTGAATTATTCCTGATCTTTTACTGAACCTATTAGAAAAAAAATCAGTTGTCCTTATTCAAAAGTAGCATTTCCTTATCTTCCTTAGGAAGGGAAAAGATAATCTTTCATTAGAAGTGTATCTTCTCAGATTCTAGTCTGAAATAAATTTGGCACCAGATCCCTACAAAGATGCATGGCAGGAAGAATGGTCACTGCAGTACAGAACTGTGATAAGACCTCTCCAAAATATTCAACTCTTCCACATCCTACATTAACTAGTGGTATTCCCCAGGGGTTGGTGCTGGGTCTGATCTTGTTCAATGTCTTCATCAATGCTGAGAGGACAGCGTCCACCCTCAGCAAGTTTGCTGATGACACAAA
>WBMW01006193.1:131086-165951 GCA_013396635.1 Penelope pileata
AGAGATCCAGCAATGAAATTGTATTGCAAATGGTTTAACACAGGAATTATCTCCCCCCAGTTCAAGGTCTAAAGCTTCAATCACACTATAAAAGCACCAAGTGATCACAGAACACCAAAAATACTAGGTTTTGAAGCAATAAAACTTTAGAGTGCAGTTGCCCTCCCTTAAATTTATTCATGAACCTACGTTAAAATGTATGGTTCTTTTTACACAGCATTTATAGCTTAATTCAAATGAATGTTTCTGGCTAAGCACGAGTGCCTCTACACACTCAAGTATAATTCAGAACTTCAAATCCGTTAACAGATGGTTTGCTGTTTCTCAATAGGCTGTCTGACTTGGCTACAGTAGCAAGAGAGGGGAGAAAGAGGGAGAAATAAGTGAAGGGGTCCTAATAATAATAATAATAACAATAAGAAAGAAAGTCCTCTAAAAAAATATCCCAAGCCTTACTATCACATAAAGCTGAAGTGTGAAAAATTGAACAGCAAGAAACTGAGAACTGCTGCTTGTATGTAAAGACACCATTAGTCTCTGCATGATAAAAACTTCAGACCCATTCTGAACACTGTTTTGCTTTCACTACATGATTAGGTTTGAACAAGAGCCAGAGAAGAATCTTGATGCCAGGTGAAAGATGATGCAACAAACATTGTAGAGATGAAAAATATCTCAGGCTAAATCTCTCAGCATTTGCAATAAGATTAACATAGTGTATTTTGTTATATTAATACCTTCACTACATAAATCTGTCAGCTCCACACTCATTCTTTCAATAGTAGATACTACTTACAATTTTGGCAGGGAAAGAATAGAAAAAAAAAGCAGTTTTGTTGTTGAGTCCTTCAGCTCACTTTTCTTTGTAGAAGTCAGCATATAACAATTCACATCAATTTTACTTGCAAAAGCAATAAAGAGAAAGCGAACCAATTTTAAAAATGCATGGTCTGGCTCTGTTACTGAAGCGCTCTTAAATCCCAGAAGAGCAAGCTTTTTTTTCCTCCTTCAGTGTTTGTGATACAATTCTGATAATAATTTTTTGAACAATCCTGGGATGTTTTTGCCAGGTTTTCCTAAGCCTTCTCTTGGGTGTCGTGATTAGTACCATTGTGTTTTAAGTGATATATCTAAATTTCTGATGATAAAGATGAGAAAAAGTAGTTCCAAGCAAAGCAATTCTGTTGAGGTAAAACCTCATGTAAAGTACCATTTATTAGATTTGTGTAATAAGTAGGAACTGAATGAATTATTGCAGTACTGTTTTATTCCTTAGGTAGTTGGGTTCCAGTATAGCTAAGACAAAAGCCAAATGCCTTTCATAGTCTGGGCTGAATGCCTGGAAGAAAACAGTCCATATGCTTAACACAGCTATGTAACATAGCATACTCCTCAGTCTTTGTTCACAAAATGTCTAGGACTGAAAGCAATGAAGACTGAATTATACTTTCAAATCAGAAGACGTTGATCCTACCAAGCACAGGTTGAGGTGGATTAGCAAAGTAAGGCGGGCAAGACTGGAATGAGCTCACACAAGCTGTACACTGTATTTAATATCTGGGAGGGGGAGGGGAATGAAGAAGGCAGCTTTACTCCACCATATATACAATCCCTCCTTTCATATAGACATTGAAAAAAAGGAACATGAACCATAAGAAAATAATTCTTGGACATAAGCCATCATTTTAGTTCAGCATTTATAAGGTCAAGATTTTCAAACCTGAAACCATCAATTCTAACCATATAAAGTTCTTAACATAAATTAGAGATACAGAATACCTTTAGCATTTCTCTTGTAAAAATGCACCTTTTCAGCCAAAAGGTGATGACTCTCTTTGGTGTCTGAAGCCTTGGCTTTCTCCCTTGTACGGCACTTGCTGCCTCTGAAAAGAGTGCAAAGGGGACATAACTGAAGTCACTATTTCATATTTTTTATGTACTTAATGCCTTTAAATGTGTATAAATATCATACTTAGATCAGTGCGTTTCAGAGTTGTTTCCAAAATGTTCCAACTATGTAATTTCTATGTCATGTAATTGTAACTGCCTTTAAAACAGAAATAAAATTAAAGCTAATTGTGAATTGTTCAACTTCTCTAGGTATCCTTTACATTGAATATTGGGAAAATACAACTACTTCAGTCTGCATGTACTGAGGTGGAGGATGCGGAGAAAGGGGGAACCCCAGCCCAAAGGTGTTACAGGTTTAAAATAGAGCTTTCTGTCAGTTGCAGTAATTTGTAGACAACAAAACAGGTCATACAAAGTTCAAGAAATGTGTCAGGTCAGAAGCTGTCCCCCAAAGCAGAATAAAACTGGTGATGTTATAGGCATTACTTACGGTAGATCAGGCAGCACTTTGACTTGGTTCTGCTCATCACCACTTAACATCTGTAATGCCCTTTGAGACTCAGGGCACGGCCAATGCCCTATTTTCGTTTTCTTTGCTTTACATACCTTTCTTGTCTCACACATCCCTATCTCTCGCAAAGCAAGAAAATAGGGACCAACCTGTTGCAAAAGTAACATTTTCAGTGACTTTGTATACAGTAAATTACAGAGTAGACTTCTTTTTAGTTGCACTTCATGTAAAGCAGTCATCTACTACCTACAGCTTGTTGCACCTCAGTTTTTAAAAATATGATCCCTAAGTGATTTTTGCACGTGTGGATTGTTCAAAGTCATCTCTGCACCCTTGTTTTCTTCTTAGTATTGTTGTAACTTACTTTTGTAAGCTGGCCTCAGTGCTGAGTGAGATGTGTGGAAAATGGAAAACTTCAGATCTTTTACGTAGCTGAGATGATTTTCACCTCTTTAGCTGGATACAAGACTGAAGCAAAGCTAATTGATTCTCAGCTACTTAATGGAAGTATTTACAAGCTTTCCTTTCCCAGCCCAGGAAACAAAACCCAGGGAGCAATTTGGCAAGGAAATACCCCCCTCCTTCATCTCTTCCAAGCTGGGCATTGGAATAAAGCCTTTGGACACTGTGAAGGCAATAAGCTAGTTAGTTGGGAGTAAGGTGCTCTTTGTAGATGATTTTGCTTCCTCTTGGCAATACAGAGCTTCCAACCCCCCCTTAAACTTCTTTTTAAAAAGTCATGCAAGCTTTTTGCAGTTTTGCAAAAGCATAGTCCATCGAGGGAACTCATTCAATAATTATAGAATCATTTTATCTGATCACTAAAGAAGGCTTTGAGTATGAAACAGATCACTGAAGATTACAAGTAACTTGCAATGGTGGGACTCCTCACCTGCACTGTACCAACAGAGAATAAGAAGGCACTATTTGAACACACAGAAAAACATAGCTGATAAGATGCTGCATGATAAGAGTGGGCAAAATTGGACCATAGTCAATATTTATTGTATGGAACAAGAAAGAAAGAACAGAGACGCTTAAGGAAAGGCACAAAAACCACAAGGACTTGTCAAGATTTGCAAAACCTTTTTCAAGTAGTTGCAGAGAGTGATCAGTAGTCATGGCAATACTAAAAACAGTGATTGCTGCTGCGTATGTGTTGGCGACATACATTAAGTATTAGATCTAGTTGGTTTACTTTTAAAATTCTGACAGTCTTTTGTTCAAGCTCTGTTTAAACACAATGTATTAATAAACAATGATCTCTGTTTACAATAAATTCCCATGAAGTTTGAGAAAGCTTATGTATGGAAACAAAGTCTAACTTTGTTTCTTTGACTTTACCTATACAATTTTAGGTCATATAGCAACAGTTATGAGTTTCATATTCTGATTAGTTTTTAGTATTAAGATAACTGAAATGTGACTCTAAGTTAGGCCATGTCCTTCCTGTGATCTCCCTGACTTGTGACTGTGGTCACCTCACCAGTGACTGTGGTTCTGAGAATTTTATCGAGTATTTCCTCATCAGCTACCACAGTTTGTGATTTGAAGGCATGATAAGGTCTGCAAGTAGGAGAAAGTTTTTAAGAGGAGAAATTTTTAGGGATATACTGTAGTTCAGAATCATAAAAATTTGTATCTAATAGAAGAATAATAGCCTCTTCAAAAACCTGAAGGAAAAACTATCCCCAGAAAACCATGCAGTATTTTGCATTTTCCTTAACTACAAATGCAACATTGCAATAAACTATTCACATCAAATATTATTATAAAAAGCTTTCATTTCGACTTCCCATGTTAGCTGCACATAAACAGATTAACTAATTTGAAGAGGTGTTACCAACTCTCTAGCAAGAAAAAATTTTACCACTGTTTTAAACCCTGCTCTGAGGCAAAAAGAAATACAAATGCAGTAGTTTCTATAGGTGGAAGAGTGTACATGCAATGAGCATCACTTTACACTACAAAATATTTTCCAAGACTTTAATAAAACTAATTATTTGTGAAGTACCTAAGTGTGCTAGGTTATTAAAGGAGTGTGAGAGTTACTTACTATTTTCTGAAGAGAAAGAGGTTCTGTAGAAACAGTTGCATTCATCTGTAAACACATTTTTTTAAAAACTGCTTCTGCAACAAACATTTGAAGCCAGAGGGATGGTATGGAGCAAATGAACATTTTTAAATCATGTATTGAAAAATCTGGATAAAAGCAAAAAGAAGAGAAAGAGCCTTAAAATCAAAATATACAAACCTGTATATGTATAATTGTTTGGAATACAGCTCTTCCTGACTGCTGCTTCTATTATTGCATATTTGTAAGTTATTTTCCATGAGAATTACTAAAATAGTCATATTAAAACAGAATAATCTATCACCTGATAAGACCAGCTACTTAGAGAACAGCCATCAGACTTTATAATGCAAAGCACCACTTCTTACAATGTTAAACACTTAAAAAAAAAATCTAAATATTATATTTTAAAAGATACAGCTTGATTTTGACAATGAAATTATTCATTCCGTGAAATTACACAAGTGATTGCCTTTAAAGTTTACCATGACATAATACAAACACAATTCAGGTAAAATGCATGGAACACAAAGAAAGAAACCTGTTTAAGTAATGCAGGGTGGCCTATAAATTCTACATTAAAAGTGACCTTCAGCAAATTCTAACACTATTCAGATGTACCTATTAGCAGCCTTACGTCTGGCCTACCTTACTGTCTTTTTGTTTTGGTTTGTTTTGGTTAGGTTTTTAGAGAAGGAAACAGAATGGCTGATTTTTCTTATGGTGATACTTGCATTATGATTATAGCGGAAGATTTTTATCATAATAGCACCTGAAATTGGTAAAAAGCATATTGTATTGAGGTAGTATTATATTCTGCTGAGAAGTGCTTACACTGTAACTGATCTACAGACACAATCAAACAGCAAGTTTTTACAGTATGGACATCTACTCCAAGACTGACAGAATTTTACAAGAACTCTGCAATCGTTTTTTAACGTTTTAAGTGCTATGGACTGCAGCGAGGTGTGGAGATCATCCATCAGTTAAGTAATTTTTATTCTTTATAACCAGACTATGAAGGTTCTCATGAAGGCTGTGAATGGATGAAGATGTACATAAAAAAATCTATTTTCCATTTGTGAACAAGAAAGTGAGAAAGTCATACTAGAATTTATTTACAAGACTCATCATAATATATTAAAACTAGAAAATCCTTGGAAGGTTGCAATAGCTGTACAACTGAAAGCCCCATAAAATCCCAAAAGAATTGTCGTGCTTTGTTTTTTAAATCTAAGGCACATTATAATGGTTCTGAGAATTCACTTTCCCTAAGAAAGTGGAACTGTTCGTCTAGAGACAAGGATTTGAGTTTATATTCTTCCAGGACAGACCTTTTCAAGTATCCAGGTGGAAGGCACTATCACTTTAAATGAAGCCTACCCACACCTATCTCTAGACAAAATTATGACCAAAACTAGGATACAGAGGTAATAAGCTGATTTACAGTTTTCGAACCATTTTCTAATATCTTTTTTTTTTAAAAGTGTTTTGGTGGAAATGAAATTTGAATATGAAATGAAAAATGTTGAGTAGTTTTCCTAAGATTATTTTTTGGTTCAGTTGAGCTCCTCATCCCTATTTGCTGAAACAACTGCTACTGCAGTGGACATCCCATTTTGAATGGCAATGCTCTGAGTCATGACATTTCTCTCTATCTAGTACAAGAGGAAAAATAGAGATATGATATTTATAGGAGTAGTTGGAATCCACTCCCACACTACTAATTTCCTTTATGTCTAATGATTTGGAATGAAACACTGACATGTTTCTGTCTGTAAGGGTCAGAAAGTTCAGGGTAGCTTTTGGACTTACTGCTGAAGAGTCTTTAACTAGCGAGATCGAGTTTGTTGAGTGAAAAGGCTCATCTGAGAACTGGCCTGAGTAAAGGTGTCTTGAATTGGCTCTGAAGCTGTGGCTTATTATGATATGCTGAAATCTCTTTCTAAACTGACAAGTGAGCTGCTCTTTTTTTTTTTTATTTGCTTTTTTTTAAAAATTTCCTCCTCATACTCGTTAATCTTCCTTTCACATTAATACCTATTGAGACTTATTTAAAAGGATTTTAATAGAAAAGCTGTTCTATTTGGAACAGACAGGCATACAGCAAGCCACACACACATATACAGAATAAAATAGAGTTTCCTGTGTACATACACATCACACTGTACAACTGCATGGCTGCAAGAGAAAGTAAAATGTAACTTGAATGTAAACTGAGAATTTCAATTTAGGACTTCTTTAGTATATCTAAATAAAAGACTCTGGGATGTATTTCAAACACTCACCATCACAGGCAATGGCAATGTATTGTGCTAAATCATCAGCTATTTGGTGAAACACATTTCTGTCCATAAGCAAACCTGAGACGATCCAATAATCCACTACAGTTCCAAGAATTGCATTTAATAGACCAGCTATTTCACATCTGAAAGCCTAAAAGGGAAAGAAGAGAGTATCTATAGACCTGTACTGTATCGGAAATACACACTGATAATGTAGCAGTAATAATACTAGAGAACATCTTTAGATAAAAGCCCACTGTGTTGCCTTATCAATTCTTCACTGGTGTTTCTTTTTCTGCTCAAAAACCAACTGTTGCAGCCAGGTCAACAAAATTAATTATGCCACTGATGCCACATCAATTAAGATCTGGCATTGGAGAAATACAAGCCATTTTGAAACATACTTTCTAAAACACCGTGCAAAATAGTACAAGTATGAAGTGATTTATTTTTAAATTAGGTTTTGTTCAACTGTAAAATTTCAAGTACTGCACTTTTGCTACTTAATCTCATGTTTCATTTCACAGTTACAGGGACCTTATACACCTTGCTCTATTAAGATTCTCTTTTCCTAAAGGTAACATCAGGAAATCAAGGGCCCTGTTGTGATTAACAATATACACCTGTGCCAAAAAGGGAAAAGGGGACCGGGTTGTAAGGTGTTACTCTCCTGCACAGGAAAAGTACGTGAGATCAGGAAACTTTCTTCTAAAAACAAACAAACAAACAAAAAAAACAGAAGCAAGGACAGTAGCCTTAGCATTTTCTCCCCTGAACCTGCAGGAAAGGCCATGTGCAGATAACAAAAGCAAAATGTATCTTCTAAGAGGAGCAATAAGAAGATGTGCAGCTAAATACGTCATCCAGAAAGTAGACAGAGGAACATGTTTATTCACCCATACTAGCACTTCACTTCATCAGTATAGGCTGGGTAGAGCACTGCTTCTAACGTCCAAGTTAGCCTATGCAGAGGACAGTTGGATCTGTCTACATAATGCCCTTCTATGCCATGTAGAAATATTTTTGGCAATGATTCTGAAATAAGATATTTATCCAACCACATGTGCAATCACAGCAAATTCAGTGACTTGTATGTCAGTTTTGAACGTGAAAATTGGAAGAACATATGCACTATAGTGGGAACATACAAAATTAATTTGATAAAATTAGCAGAGCTCACCAAAGCCTCTGCCAGAAAGCCATGAGGCTTACACTAGAGCACCCACTTATATATTGCATTCTGGTGGAAGAGAATGCATGCTTCGAATCAGACAATTTTGGATAAGAGGGAAATTGAACCAAATCTGTATTTATTGGTCAGCTTGTGACTAAAGAGTTACCTAAAAGAAACAGAACTTTTCTGTCTTTTGTTGTGCTTTCACACCACAATCAATGGCTTGTCTTATACTGCTTTGAGAACAAAACACATACAGGGTTGGTTTAAAATAATGTAATAGGATTCTCTTGGGAGCTGGAAAGCACCAAAGACTGAAGGGGTTTGAACTTCATCAATAAAACAGACAGACATATACGAAAGCAGCAGAGGCTATGCCACAGATGAGATTTATTATAAAAAGATTACAAAATTATTAGTGGAAAACCTATGTAAATACCATCCATACAGGTAAAAGACCTCCTTACCATTCAAAAGAAAAGGAATAAACAGCTACAAGAGCTACTGCAAAAATAATGCCTCCTATTTTATGATGTTGGCCCACAACATCAGAGGTGGATGTTGGTGGGATGGCAGCAGAGGCTGAACCTTCCCAGCAATACCCATTCCATGTTGTTGCCATGTGACAGATGGCAGCAGAGGGGCACTCTGACCCAATACGGTCTGACATGGGAGTGCGGATGGAGCAAAGGAGTGGGACTGAATTCCTCCATGCAGAAAGAATGGCACCCACTGACATTCACTGACGGTCGCTGAATGTTTCTGGAGACACAACAGTGGATGTTCATTCACTCTCGTGAGTGAAGGCTCTTGTTCATTGTCGGTGAAAATGCATAGCTAATGGTGATGACTGTATTGAAAAACAGTGCTTTGTAGCTGAGAATTTGCTCTATCAAATAGTGTTATTGTGCTCTTTGTATCCATTGTAATTTCCACGAAAACAAATAGGAGGCAGTACTTTCAGAGCAACCTATGTACAAATAAAAATTCGGTGGGGAGGTGACACAATCTATATCACTGAAGGCTTTTAAGCACTGTTATGACAAAATCTATCGGGAACATGACCTCTGGAGATAGCTTCCAGCTCTAATTCTGCTTACTTTGCTCAACTCTACTTGATTTGGTTTACCAATTGCTTTTCTGTATCCTAATATATTATCTTAGATGAACTATGAGATCCCTTAAGAAAAAAGAAGAAGAGAGACCGTTGACATGGTAGATCAACAACATAAAAATACTTTTTTCAGCTAGTATTTAAATATTTTAAGAAATATTTCTCCCTACCTTCCTTGAATTCAGGAATGGAAATTGAAGAACTAATTCAAACATCTCAAAAGTATTTGAATTTCCCAAGGTTAGGAAAACCTCTTTTCTTTTTCACTGAACCCCAAAGCAAAATACTGGGTGAATAATTTAATCCTGTCAATAGTTCCTCAAAGGAAATAAATTACACAAGCAGATTTTTAACAGAAGGGACGGAGTCAAGGACATACAGGTCCATACATGTGAGGCAGGTAGAAGTAAACTGCAGAGGAAAAATAACTCTTAAAAACTGTTGTATCTCAGTACTTAAAGCAAGAGAACACCAAAAGTGGCTCACTAGAAATATTAAGATAAGCATGATGCTTCACAGCTCGTTATCTGTTCACTTCCAGTTTGGCCCTGTAAAGATGCATTTACATTGTTTTTCTTTATTTCTAAATCACAAGGCTAGATTACTTGATCTGTTAAATATTGTGGGAACGGAGGGGGGGGACATGGGAATTGCTCCCATGTGTGACAAAACTTCCTTGTGCAAATAAATAGCTTCTGCTTTCAAATTTAAGAGGCTAAATCTTAAAAAGTAAAGTCTCTTTTATAGCTTTACAACTCTGCAGCCATATTAAAGCTGCAGTTTTCATGAAATTTAGTTGATACTTTAATGACCAAAATAACATAATGAAAAAAATAACAAGAAACAAGAAGTTTCAGCTACAATACTTTTAGAATGTAAGAATAAATTCATACAAAGCTAAATAACCTCTGCATGCAAGTCAGTAACAAAGTAAATTCAGAAGAGCCAGTTGATTTTTTGTACACATACAAAAGCAATATTTGGAACAGTATATGAAAACTCTTATTCTGAATATGAAATAAGTCATCCACAGAAATGACATAAGTTCCTATGCTATTACCAAAGGTAATTAAGGATTAAACAAAAATACTTCTCATTTAGAAGTCTTTGTTTACACTGCAATTTAGTTAAATCATGTGGCCAGTGGTCACTGGAACACAAGCTTCCAATCAACAGAAATTGAGAATATTCACAAATCACTGATTTTGGCCTTACCATTTATTCTTTAACCTTTAAGCAAACTTGAACGTGATTTATTTTTATCAGTTTGTTCTTTTATATATCCTTCATATATGTACTATTACAAAACATAGTATTTCAAATTATGCTGCAAAAGATTCTTAATGGAACTGCATTATTGTTTTTACTTAAAATACCCAAGGGGGCCTGGTTGGCACAGAATTAATTTTCTTCACAGCAGCCTGTATGGTACTTTGGTTTGAATTTGTTCCCAAAACAGTGTTGACAACACACAATGTTTTGCCTGTTGCTGAACAGTGCTTGCACAGCATCAAGGCTTTCACATTGTCGCACTTAGCACTGATATCTCCTTGCAAGGCTGGGGATGATAACTGGGAAAACAAAAAAGCCTTGATGTCTACTTGCAGGGGGTGCACAAGGGGTTGGGAGAGGACACAGCCCCGACAGCTGGTCCCAGCTAACCAAAGGGACAGTCCGTAGCATTTGGCATCATGCTCAGCAAGAAAATCTGTTGGGAAAGAGAAGCAGCGACATTTGGAGTTACAGCATTTCTCTTGCCTGTAACTGCTATCCAGATAGTAACTGCTATCCAGGAAGCTACTGGACACCTGCCTGCCAACAGGAACTAGTGAATGAACTCCTTATGTTTCTGTGGTTGTATGTACATCTTTGCTTTACTTCCTAAACTGTCTTTGTCACTACTCATGAGTATTACTGCTTTTGTCCTTCCAGTTCTCTCCCCCATCCTGCTGTATGGAGTGGTTGAATGGGGGCTTACCTGCCAGCTGAGGTCAACCCACTGCACCATGCTTAGCTAATTGAATAACATCCAGTTAAGCACTTTTTTTCAAAATCCTCTTCCCTGTTATTAGTGTTGAGAATCAATACTATCTCACTGAGAAAAAGCACTGAAGTGGGAAGGAAGAGACTGTTGACTGTGTTAGCATACAAAGGTCATATCAGTACAACTGATGACTGCCAGCTTAGTGAACATGATTCTTGCATTGCTGTTCCATTTAACGCTTTTCTGAGTCAAGTACAGTGCTCCAGTGATGGAAGTTTTAGTACACATAAAAGTTCTCACTGGAAAGCTTTTAAGTCATAGGAAAATTCATTTTAACTTCTTTACTTCAAATTACAGTTATTTCAGAGATGCTTTTTAGATTTCTTTTTTATGAGGTGTAACGTTTATAGGGCTATGCAGTACTCTGAAATTGCCTAAAACATACTTCCAAGAAAGCTTTTGGAACTGACAGTAGGACATTCAGTTCTACAAATTTATACCATGCTAAAATGATACCTGAAGCACATTAGAAAACACATCAGAAATATGCAAGATGATGCAAATAAAAAATGGAATGAATTTCTTTTACACTTTTGTTAGGTTATGTAAGACAGTCCTTAAAAAAAAAAAAGGCAGCAGCAGCTGCACCTGTGGGAGGAAGAGCATTTTGGAAACCACAAGAGACATAGTATCACTGTGAAAAGATGCAATAACTGAACGGCGAGTGGCCACTCAGGGTTACAAACAATACATAGGTTTCCCCCTTTTGTAAATTCTCAAGATAATCTAACAGCTTTGATTCAAGGAATCTTGCATAAATTTTTCCATCAATCCTGTATACTTTGGAACTATGTGACATATAGAATCATTTCCATGATTCTATGATTTTAGCCTTATATTCAATTTTGATTCAAAGAGCTTGAGAGATGGAAAAACTTCTATGTTCTTTGCTCCTGCATTTTTATCTGCAAGGATAGCATTAGGTTTTTTTCCATCAAAATGTCTCATCAGATTAACACAGTAATGAGTGAGGACATTCAATTTCCTATCACTAATTGTACTCTTTATTTAAGACAAAGTAAATTCTATCTAACACAAGAAAGGAAATCACAGAATTGCAGGGATTGGAAGGGACCTCTGGAGATCATGAAGTCCAACCCTCTGCTAAAGAAGGCTCCCAACAGTTGGTTGCACAGGAAGGCATCCAGGCGGCTTTTGAATATTTCCAGAGAAGACGACTCCACAGTCCCCCTGGGCAGCCTGTTCCAGTGCTCTGCACTACTAATCACAGCCCTCGGAGCTCTGCTAGTCAGACAGTTCTCAGTCCACCTCACGGCCTACTCATCCATCTCACATTTGGTAAGCTTATCTATGAGGATGTTATGGGAGACTGTCAAAAGCCTTACTGAAGTCAAGGTACCCTACATTCACTGTTCCCCCTTCATCTACTCAGCTGCTCATGAGCTATATGTGTAGCTACAGTCACACATACATGTAACAGTAGTCTTCAAAGCCCTTCTTTCTTTTTGTTTCTGATACAGGTTATAATAGGTCTAGAAAATGAAACACCTACAGAGTATTTACTCCAAGAAAAACAGCAATTCTCATTCAGAATTTCTGCACTGAATTTCTTACTTAAGATGTTACAAATGTTTCTGTCTTGCCCTTTTTACACATATGTCTCTATACATGTTTACATTTTACATATTTTTAGCAACAAAGCTAGAGGTGAGGGAATATATACAAATATGTTTCCTCCACACTAGTGCTGATTTGTTGCAGTCTCTTTGAACCACATAAGAAGACATGCAACTCATCTAATTCTAAAAACAAACCTCACTTTTACTGCTTAGAAATGAATTTGTTAGATAAGTTCCTCAAAAACTTCATAAAATTATTTCTCTGTTTTTATTCACAGGTATTTTCAGTGCACAGAAATTCAGTATATTGCAAGTGGCATGCTTGTTTCCTTTCACAAGTTAATGCCCTTGTGTAAGCAGGCAGATATGGTCACCCCTTCACACTGTGCTATCAAACATTTAATTTCTCTGTCTATACAGATAGCAAAACTGCCTAAGACACCTAGTGTGTATAATGCCAAATGTGCTGCCTCTTAAGCAAACAGCTTAACAGCTTTTGGGGGGGGAAAAAAAAAAGTGGTAACAATGAATCATATCGTTAATATGTCTGAGAGAAAAATTTTGCACCCAATATGTTCTATTAATGGCATATGTTTTCACATCTCTAGAATAATGAAAAAAATAAAAAGCAAAGAAAACAAGTTTTTCTTCTGTCTGCAGCTGGGGAGGATCTGGTCTTTTGGCTCCTTGAGCCTTTTGAACTATGCTATGTAAGTCTGAATATACAGAAAAATCAGTATTTCAAGGGCTGGCATAACAAAATTGAGAGTGCAGAAAGCAATAATGATGAGTTTTGTACGTAAAAATACAGTATTTTGGTTTAGAGTTAGGGAAAGAAAATGTGTTATAAACATATGAGGCTGACAAATAAGGATGTAGGAAAGAACATACAATGCTACAGATACTAACAGGCAACAGTAAAGAAAAGCTGATTTTAAGGCTAGAATTCCTACCTGCAGAGATGCTGTATATTATAGTGCATAAGATCAAAACCAAAAAGCAATAGACATTTTGGCTTTGTTATGAAAGTACAATTCTTATATCTACATACAATATAGGTGGAAAAATGAAAAAATACAATCTAAAAAAAGTCAGGCTATCTTTTGTGTTGTGTTTTAGTCTCCCTCTATTTTTCATGTAAATACTACACTGTCTGCCACAAGTGATTATTCTGCTTATGCACAGATCAGTTTATGATAAAGGTATGGCTTATAGTACTGAAACTGGTCAAAAGAAGGCATAGCAGCAAAAAAGGAAATGGTGCCTATACTTAAACACACTCAACACCAGGAAACATATGAAAGCAGTCCCATTTTCCAAAGAAACAGAATGGCTGCTGAAATCAACTGAATGTAAGCCTGCTTGGTGCTCAGAACCTTTCAAAAGGTAGGTTGTTTAAATATAAATATGGGTATAGAAGCCTAATTTTAGGCACTTTTTAAATATCTTGACCGAGGATAAAAGGCAGTACTGTTTCAGAATATCTGGCTTTGATAGCCCTCAAAAAAAGGTAGGAGGTCTGGCAAAGTAGGATGAGTGAAACTCTCATTATGTTTAATCTTTCTGCTTTCTTAACATAATGAAAAACTAGTAGCTATTATATTGAAAGTGCTTTTTTCTCCAGAATACTTGATTTTCTATTGTTGTTCTGTTACTGTAATGAAAAAGTGAATGAAGTACCTATTTATTCTGTGCTTTCACAATAATTTAAAAGAGAATGTAGAGACAGCAGTAAGTTTGTATTTTATGTGAGAATCTAGAAGTCAAAGATGTTTTATAAGGCCTCTAGCTTCTGAAAAGAAAGAGGTGGTAAAGAGGACACTCAGTATCTTTCAGGTCAATGTCCTGCTGGTCAGCAGGTCACAGAACAGCAATTAAGTTGCCTTCAATTCTATTTTTATGAAAAGATCTAGGGAAGATACCAAATGAAACTAAAAGACTTGGGAAGAAATTGGGGCATTTAATAAAATAAAAAAAAGTGTATCTATAGAAAACAATAAAAAACTATTTTATTTTGTTAGCTTTCTCCTTCCAACATTTCCTGAATACAATCACTGTAAAATAAGATAATGACCTCTTTTGTTACACCTTATTGTTTGGCAGGATGTTTTAAGCTTGTGTCCCTAATGACTACAGTAATACCTGCTGGTAAGGGCATGCGAACATCTGAATGTAGCCAACAAGCTACTCACGACTCGTTTCTTCTCTGCAGATCAATATGAGAATCTTATGGATCAATTCATTTCCTTTAGTGGAGCAAAAACCAGCATGCTTCACAACAAAAGGCAGATATAACAAGCAGCTGTGATACTTACATAAAATTCCTCACAAAGGAATGAACAAAGAAATGTCTTTTAAAAAACATGTCAGTCATCATTATTTTAAAGCACAAAATTCATACTTACATCATTTGTTCTTTCCAATTCTTTATAGGAAAGTATGACCCAATCCACTAGAATATTTATGTGTTTGGTAAAAAACACTGAGGTTTCGCTACCCAACCAAAAGGTCTTCAGAAGAACTGTCTGTGGCACTACTTGCTGATGCTGTGAATTGGTCCCTTCAACCAAACTGTAAAAAAAAAAAAAAGCATGTGAAAAATCCTAAATCTTTATGCCACATTGATTACTATAGCTACTAGACAGAAACCTTATCTTCTGTCAAAACATATAAAGGTTTGGCAATTTTTAAGTATGGAAAGATCAGACACAATTTCTGATGAATAATAAGTAAAATAATGATGACTATTACAGTCAAACTGAAGGAATTTTAATACTGTGCTAATATATAAAGGCTGTCTTTATTATATAAAGGCAGCAAAATCAAGATTTTTTCATATTTCATAAACTAAGGAAAGATAATTATCTCCCTAGTGAAAGGTAATATTTAATTGAATTTTTTTTTTTCAGTACGTTCAAAATACTGCTTGTCTAACTTAAGGAATGGATATGAAAGCAATGCAAAGCTAAAAATGTAGCTTTATGAGCAAAATTAATGCTTACTGAATCTTGTAATATAGCGAAATAATAATGGTGTGAAAAGCTAGATGTCTTAAAGCACAATTAGGAAAAAAACAATAACAGTTACAATAAATAAACTGAGAACTGAGAAATATAAAATAAATCTTAAGCGACAGCACTTCTGTGGAACAGAATATTATTACAGACATAAAAATCAGGATACAACCTGTAGATACAGAAATGCATGTGAAATTGCAGAAACGTAATAAAAATGTTATCCTATAAAGCCCACCTTTTTGTCAGAAACTCTACTTCAGCTTTCACTAAACCGAAGAAAAATTTCAATAATGTTTTGTGAACTATCCTCTGTTCATCTGCTTTCCCTGAAACTGGGACTGCATGACAAACATTTTCGCAATAAAGGCAAGACCTGAAAAATAAACACCAAAAAATCCATTTGTATGACAGAAATGATAGTCTGGTTTATTGGGAAAGATGGCAGCTTTGACTTTGGACAATTTTGACAAGGAAATACTTTGCTCCCCAGCAACACTCATCATTTCAAAGCCAAACTTTCTGGTTTTAAAGCCACATTTTCTCTAAAATCTTAACATGTTTGTGACTGTGGCCTTGTGTTGTAGATGAAGATTGTATTATAGTGTAAACTAAATCACTTTCTGTATTTTCCTGTCTCTGAGTTACTGTACAACTATTGAATTTAACAGAATTTCTTAAAATCCTCTAATTACACTAGAGTCCTGCAGTATTTCACAGACATTGTGACATCCTATAAACAGTTCACACCGTTTCTATTTGAAAGGAATATAGTTTTTGATCAATGCTAGAGCTTGTCTGACATGGTGAAGATAATTTTGAAGTAAAGCATGCAAAACTTTTCTGGCTAGAATTTTGACTGTTGTAAATAACACGTACAAAAGAAAGAACAGGTAGAAACTGCTTGGTATTCACACTGTGCCACTAAGTACTAAAAGATAAAACATAAAATATTTTATCTAACAGACAGATTCTCCTCCATTCCAATGGCAAGTGACATGTTCCCAATCAAAATTGTTAGATGTCCAATTACAATGATTCTAGCACAGGGATTCAATGCCCTTAAAGACTGTATAAATGGTGACAATCATATACACTCATACAGCTCTAATCACAGTTTTAAAAGTATTTAAATATCAAAGTATTTAAATCAAAGTATTTAAATATCATTTATGATTTTATCATAGTAGTAAGAAGTGCAGTTCCTTTTCCAACTGCATGCAAAAAAAAATTCTGTTAATAAGTTACAAAAAATGAGTTCTTAAGCTAAAGCATAGACAAACTCCCTAAGCAGCTTACTGAGTCTTGTATTTGTATAGGATTTAATCAGTCTTGCAGAACATGGTAATGTTTACAATTAAAATAAAAATAGATCGTGAAGCTTCATGCTTGGTAAAATAAGACTTCAATTTGCCTCATAACTACAGATATATTTGTGAATATGCATAAACACCAGAAACAGCAATAATACACAGAGCATTATAATTTTGAAAAGCTTGAAACAAGAAATCTTTTTTCAAAAGGGGAGGAGGACAAGCATCTGTACAATTTATTTTCCTTTCCAAGAAATATCTCTCCACGTGAGCTAACACATACTGAAAGTCCAAATCTCAAGTACTATTCTAGATCTTTACATGCAGTTAATCTGTTCTGGTGAAAACAAGACTTCAGTACAGCTGAGTTTCAGCCCTCCTTCCCCCTGCCTAAGTTTGGAAAAAATGTAACTATTGCATCAAACACCTCACTAAGCTTTCTCACCTTACAAGCATCTCTATGAAGTTCCATGTGCCTTTCTTACAGATAGGACACTGAAGAAGATCCAAATAATATTTTAACATAGATGGGGATTTCCAAGGAGGATCAAGTTGGAGAACAAGATATAAAATGTGAAGAAGTTTAGCAAAAAATACCGCATCATTATTTCCCTGTAATAAAATTAAAAAATAATATCAGCTACTCAATGGTCAAACATTCATGATTCAATCTCAAGTGACCAAATTAAATCAGTGAAGCAACACATAATACATAACCAGAAACAGCAAAATCCTGAGTTTACAATAAGCATGTAAGTGAGTATGTAAAAATGAAAAAACAATTACTCTAGTATAGTATTCCAGCTGAATACATTATTGCTTACAACAAAACTTCTTTTCCATTGAGCATTCTATCAGTAACCTACTAGGACAAGAAAATATGTTGCAAAAGTGCTGTTTCCTAAAAGCTATGAAAAAAACCTCTGAGTTGATTCTTTCACAATATTAGAGTGCTATATTTATACTGCTTGTAAATTAATAATAAAAACACATCAAGTTTTTAATTCCTCCCTTTTAGATTGCATTAATCCTAAGGTATTGATTAACTTGAAGGGTTAATATCACTATAAAACTGTAAGCATGCTGTAAGAAATAAGGATGACAGTATTTCCATTTCTGTCTCTAATATTTTTAATCCTTTAGTCTTCTACAATATTTCAGCCTGCAGTTCTCACCAGCAGAACATGTTCTAGAAGAGAATGAAGAAGTTGCACGGGAGGTATAGAGAATTTTTGACCAGCAGCAAGTTCTGTGATCACATCAGGTAACAAACACTCTTCTAGTAATTCTTCAAATATGTACCATGTGCCTCTGGAAAGGTCAGTATTTTTAACCTAGGAGTGAGATATATTTGTAACTAAAAGAACAGTGTAACAAACAAGCCTACAAACTTATCTGAGACTATCTGAATGCATTTACCCTTTTAAAAAACAAATTACAATTCATATACACAGCAGCTTGTCTATAATTTATTCTGAAAAGTTATGCACAAGATTAACTGCTAATATTTCTAAACATGTACAGAGTACATCCCACAGAACATGACTGGAGCAGTAAGATAACTGGTATCACTAAGCAGCTAAAGAAAATTGAGCAAAAAATACAGAACCATGAAATACACCATTTATGAGTAAACTTTATAAAACTACAAACCATATGATTATATGGTTTGTAAATATTAAACCGTGTTTAATCTCCCTAGTTTTCCCATTACCATATGACATGTCGAAGCAGCAGCTAATGCTGCAGGTAGTGCAGGTATTGATCCCAGTGGACTTCAATGCTCTGCAGATCTTCTTAATGGCAAAAGAGCTCCTTCTTATTCTGTGCCACTCATGACAATGACATACTAAACTTCACAAGCTTTCAGAGGACCCAGAAGAATGTAACCATTTTCCTGAAATACAGTATCTGCCCTGTAATTTCTCTGTTAATGTCTGTACTTCCAGCTTTCAAAAACTTTGTGTCCACTGTAAAATGATACTGGCTGATGAGAAACTAGCAGTTTCTTGTAAAGCAATACTGGTACAAGCATGAAAACATTGAGCATCAACAAATGGAAAATGAAGGTCTACATAAAATAAGCTGTGCTTTATCTAGCAAAATGCAGAAGAGAAGCTACCAAAATATTTAAAAAAAAAATTAGAGAAGATGAATGATAGCACAAACAGCAGAATCAAATGCAGGTGACTGAACACAAAACATAGTTCTAATCTGTTAATTTAGTCTGCAGATTTTTTATTTCCCCAGTATTATTCCCCACTCTACTCAGCAGAGTCATAGTGGAACTTTGTTTTAACAGTCGTAAATATACTGCCTACAAAAGTTCCATACTGGATGCAAGAGTTAGCAGTAGATATCCCACAAAGCGATAAAAGACAGTAGTAGGTCATATTACAGAAATAATTAGAATTAGGTTCAAAATTTTCAAATTAAAAGTTATTACTAATGGTGCAGAGTAACTATTTTCAGAAGAGTTTTCTTGCCTCGTAAGCTCACTAAACTAAACACTAACATTACAGTGTAGGACAATGACAAAGGAGGAATGTTAGCACTTATGTTTAAAAACATTTTTCTCCTCTCCCTATTGCAACAATAGAAAGAAATTTGATAAAAATGGAATTCTGTGAAGACTGGGACCTTATTTATTTACCATGTAACTACTTACCTACTATGGCTCATGAAAATGAGTCCTCAGCTACAAAAAATACATGAAGCTGATAGATATGCTTGAAGTATTTTCCACTATATGTTTTTAAAATACGTTACCATATAAAGTAAAGCAGCTCATAGCTACTATGCAAAATGCTTTTTATTATTTTATTAGTATTGAGAAAGAATGTTTCAACAAACATTTAAATAATTCATTCTTAGTCTTAGAGATAGAAAAGGAGGGGAAAAGTATTTATTTACTTAAGATAAAACAATGACTTAATAAAACCTGGTGCTGACCTGTACATGATTTATGGTATGTATTTAACTTATTGGGAAGAAAAATCAGAAATGAACTAAATAGTAAAACCCACGCCCCTCAAAAAAAAAAAAAAGTCAAATTACAAAAATAGGACTGGAAAATACAATTTATCCTACTTGTAATCCATGCTTCAGTACACTCTGAGACATTCATGACAATGCTTACAGCTTACTGAAGGAACAACCACTGTTTCTTTCTATGACGAGACAATCTTTGGCTACGAAAAAACATGTGAGTACTACAAAAAGCAGACTATACTTCCTTTTTATAGCTATTGCAAAAATACAGCACTCAAATAGTTTTTTCACTCTAAATCACATTATGGCATTTTTGCTTTTTCTGGTATAACCAGCTAATGCTCTCTTAATCAGTACTATTGCAGAATTTCTTCATAATAAGGAGGCAGTACTGGAAGAAGTGAGCAATGCACCAGGACAATGAACAAACTCACCAGTATCCCACAATGTTCTTTAACTTTTCAATAACTTTAGTAGACTTTTAAAAATATTTCTTCAATAGTTAATTTCACAATAAAAGTATGTTTACCTAATTTCATAACACAAATTCCATAAAAGCAACATGCTCTCTTTTCAAGAATCCTTACCTTTGGATTGCACTTATTCAGCAGGTCTTTACAAGCAAACTTCTGTTTAGCAGCCTACAAAACAAGAAAAATTCAACCTGTACAACAGATATTCATAAACAGTCTATAAATAGTGCATAAAAAGACAAAAAATGAGAACTTTTCTTAAAACACATTTTTAAAAAACATTCAACAGAGCAATCTTCTTCTACTTTTTAATATTTAGATTGCAGAATTAAGAACTACGAGATTGATGAACTAAATGGAAAATAATATAGACAATTCTTCTCTTCATCTTTCCTGTTATCCTCTGCTTCATTTTTATGCAGTTTTTATGTAATGACAGTTTTATTAGATTTGTTCCACTTAAGCATTTAAAGGTATTAGTGCCTCCAGTTTTTCTATGGCAAAATGTAAACTCTGGACATCCCTTGCAATTTGCCTACAATGTGACAACAGTAGGTGCAAATATGTACTTCTATTACAGTTACATTTAGTTACGGCCTAGTGTTATGAACTTATAAATACATACTGCCAGGAAAAGTCCTTTAGGAGACTGTCCTTAGGACTATGATTACCCAATGTGCACATAACTACAAAATAGTCTGAAGTAAAGAAAATCTGATAAGAGGCGCACTTGTTATGTGCACTGATTTTAGCTGTGCTAGAGTTCCTTTTCCTCACAGTAGCTCTTAGCATGCTACGATGTGGTGGATTTGTGAACAAAACAATGTTGAGAACATACATAGGTGTTATCTGAACAGCGCTGGCATGGTGTCAAGGCCTTTTTGGCTTCTCACACTGCCCCATGAGCCAGAGGTCTGGGTGTGCTTGAAGATTTCAAAAAATCCATCATGTCTTCCACACACTCATGCCTATCAATTACCACTATTAAACTGTATTTTGGCTAATGGTAGATTTAGTAAATACACAATTATTAAATGTTGCAGGCTAAAAGGCACTAGTACTACTACAAAGGACGTTCAAAGATCTAATTAGCACAGCATCTATACTGGAAGATGAATTTAATTATATATTTTCACATATCTAATTAACTAATTGTTACTTACTTCAATAAAATACATATGTTTTATCACAGCATTTTTCATTTCAACAAGCTGCAAGTTAGACTTGTTTTTGTTAGTTTCTTGTGCAGGCAGAAAACAGTTCATTTGGGTAGCTTCATTATTTTGTATATCCCTCTGTGCAAAGCAAAACAAAACAAAACAAAACCACATTATTTTTCAACTTCAAAGCCAGTGCTTTAAAACAGCCTTTATATACTGAAATCTTCCCATATATTCTGTTGTAAAATCACTGTGCAGATACGTGCTTTCCTAACTGACCTTAACTCCGGCCCAATCTCCACTGCTGAAACAAGAGCTGTGTATCCACAATAGATTCTCCTTCTGGACTTCTCAAAAACTAAGACCAAAGCCCACACCTTTTCAATTAGCTGAAAGCGTAGTAAGGATTTTTTTAATACAAGTTTTCATTGATTTGACTATGATCATACGCTCATTTTACAAAGGCCACTACAGTGAAATCCTTTCAGTTCCTACTTTTACGGATGTTCTAAGCTAGTCATTCAAAATTTAGAAATTATGGGTTGTTTTTTTTTTGCGTTAACAGACTATGAATAAAACATCATTTTAGGCTGCTCTGAGTTTACACAGTAAGGTTTTGGTGGCAAGGGGGCCTGTAGGTACAGCCACTGAGAGTGCAGACAGACAGGGAGCTGCCCCATGCCAGGTCAGAGCCAGCTCCAGCTGACTCCAAAAGCGACCAACTGCTGCCAGAGCTGAGCCCTCAGTGATAGCATATTTAAGAAAGGGGAAAACTGCTGTGCAGCAGCATTTGGAAGAGAGGAATAAGAACTGTGAGAGAAGCAGCCTTGAAACCACCAAGGTCAGCTCAGGAGGGCAGGAGGTGCTCCAGGCACAGAACAGAAGTTCCCTGCAGCCCAGGCGAGGCCCATGGAGGAGCAGGCTGTCCCCCTGCAGATCTCCACGTGCAGCCATGGAGGAACCCACGAAGCCTCCAGGCAGGAACTGAAGCCTGTGGGGGACCCAAGCTGGGGCAGTCTATTCCTAAGGGATTGTACCACATGGGAAGGGCCCACACTGGAGCAGCTTGTGAAGGACTGCATCCCACGGGAGGGTTCCCAAGCATGTGAGGAAGAAAGAGCAGCTGAGACAAAGTGGACTGACCACAACCCATGCTCCCCACCCATCTGTTTCACTAGAGAAAGCCGGTAGTCAGATTTGGGAATGAAGTTGAGCATGTAAAGGTGAGTGGGATGAAGGTGTTTTCAGTATTGTTGTTTCTCACTATTCTACTCTGTTACTATGCAGGTAGCTCCAAAAGTAATGACTCCTATTTATTCTCATGGAAACCACAACAGATACAAAGAGCATAACAACACTGATAGAGAAAATTCGCAGCTATACAGCACTCTTTTTCAACACAGTCACCACCATTACGAGTACTGTATCCAGTTCTGGGCTCCCCAGTATAAAAAAACAGGGACCTCCTGGAAAGAGTCCAGCGGAGGGCCACAAAGATGATAAAGGGCCTGGAGCATCTCCCTTATGAGGAGAGGCTCAGTAATCTGGGTCTGTTCAGCCTTGAGAAAAGAAGGCTGAGAGGGGACCTGATCCATGTTTATAAGTATCTTAGTTGTGGGAGGCAAATGGAGGTGGGGAACCTCTTTTCCGTGGTCTGTGGGGACAGGACAAGGGGAAATGGCCTTAAGCTGGAGCACAGGAAGTTCTGCACCAACATGCAGAAGAACTTCTTCACAATGCGGGTGACGGAGCACTGGAACAGGCTGCCCAGGGAGGTTGTGGAGTCTCCTTCCCTGGAGATATTCAAGACCCGCCTGGACGCCAACCTGTGCAACCTGCTGTAGGGAACCTGCTCTGGCAGGGGGGTTGGCCTCGATGATCTCTCGAGGTCCCTTTCAACCCCTGCAATTCTGTGATTAGCTGTGCATTTTCACCAGCCATGAACAAGAGCTGCATGCTGTGCTTGAAAAAATCTTCACCAGCAGAGGTGACCACAGTCACTGTCACTATGGCTGGAATGTACCACCACTGCCTCACTGTGCTCACAGCCACTGTTTGGTCTCCAGAAACATTCAGCAAGTACTGATGAATGTCAGTGGGTGCCATTTTTTCTGCATGGAGGAATTCAGTTCCACCCCTTTGCTCCATGTGCATTTTCATGTCAGATGCCATTGTGTCAGAGTGCCCCTCTGCTGCCATCTGTCACACGGTAACAACATGGAACGAGATATTGGTGGGAAGGATCAGCCTCTGCTGCCATCGCACCAACATCCACCTCTCATGTCGCGGTCTGACACAACAAAATAGGAGGCATTACTTTTGGAGCAACCCTCTGACAAGGAATTAAATTAGTCTTCCTGAAGTCAGGTCTGTTTGTGACAGTAATTGGACTGTCAAGTACTGGGAAACTGCTCTAAACAGTTTTGATGAGCCAAGGATAAGTGAAGTACTCCAACACACTAACTTGTCCTTCTCGTGGCACTTTACGCACATTGTCTTCAACACACTTCTAAAAATACTCATACTCAGATAATTTATAGCACCATCCTGGCAAAATGTTATAAATTCCAGTACACAGCCAGCAAAGCATTTTAAAGCCTGTGTTTAAAGATCAGGATAGCTCTCTAAAATCATGCATGTGCTTTAACATCTCAAGCCAGTAAAAGTGACACCTTAAAGTATCAGATCCTTTATGACATTCCCACAGAGTATTTTATCACAAGAGTTATAAGGTTGAGATTCTAAGCACAGATACTGAAATATAAAATGAAGTAAAGCACTGGTTCAAAAAAATCAGAAATAGTCTGAAAGCCTGACTACACGTAGTTCCACTTCAAAAAAAAGAAAAAAAACATAAAGAATATAACGCTGCTTTGCTAAATTTAGCATCTGATTTGGCTGCCAAACCACCAGACATATGTTTGTGTGTTTATGGGAATGAGGGTATTTATTTCTCCTAGAATTAGCAGCCAAATAGCAGGACTAGAGATTCACTAAGTTGGCACATTATTTCATTAGGTGTTAGAACGTTCTAAGTACTTCTAGAAATGAGAGAAAAGAGCATGTTCCTAACACTTTTTGGTAAAGCCTAATACATCTGAACAAGGAGTTGTGCCTATGTTTCACTCTTGTCCTTTTAAGAGTGAAAGTGTCATGGTAGTTTTCTGAGTTCTTAAGATGCATTTAAATAGCAAGTGGTGTTAGCCTGTGAGGTGAGCTCAGTGAGATCTAGGAAAAAAGATGTCTGTAAATTAATGGACATTTTACAATGGAACACTGCTATCACACACGAGATTAATTCAGGGTTCTTAGCAAGAAACAATTTACTGTCATGGAGATTAGTAAAAGGTAAAGCTATCAAAAATACTGGACACACATTCCTCTATTAAATGTCTATCTTAGCTGAAAGGTATAATACAGAAAAATTTCCCTAAACAAGTTTCATTAAAAGAGTATCACACTAAACTGAGCTCCCAGGTTGATGTGGGTTTCAATCAGCATGTGAACACTAAAATCCTTCAGGCCCTTTTTTCCTCTTTTGTAATAGCTTTATTCATCTTTTAAAAGGCAAGAGTAAAATATACCCTATGATCTAAATAATCTGAAGGATTTCTAAAAGCAGCTTCTACCTACTAACAAACCCAGTTTTAGCTTCTACCTCTTTGCAAAGCAGCATTTTCTCTTCAGCAGTTGCTCAAAATTGTCCCACAGTGTGAGGAACTACAAATCTAAAGGAGTTTTCTGAGTCCTTCAAGTACTTCCAGGACAAAATGTTAAGAAGTTCTGCATAGTACATGTGACTCTCTCCTGCTTGGTAAAGCCTATATCCTGAGAGTTGCAAATGCATCACACCTCTCATTGCATCATAAATGCAACCAAAATAACAGTGTTCTCCTTTTTGGTCTGAAAAAAACAGAAGCGGAAATACAGAACATTCAGCGCTTTTCAGTGAGAAACAAAGATGAGTTTTCTGTTCTTGTTTATACATGCCATTGTTGATATTTGGCCTTTTAGTTTTACTAAGTTCCTTTCCCCATAGTTCTTTCCTCAAAATCTCACAGCTTTTTGTCTGTACGTAGGATATATTGGAACTTCTGTCTACTGTATAAGCTCTGAACCAGTTCACAAGCATACTGTTTCGCGTCTAAGTTGGGGAACAGTCAAATATACCACACAGCAAATATGTGCTCACAATAAAATCTTCACAGCTGGCTAGAGGATTTCCTTATTTTTTTTTAGCAGAAAATACTATTGATTTGTCCAAACAAATGTATCAATAGACAGATTCTTATAGTAGAATTCTCAATATCCAAAGTTGCTGAAGCTTTCATCAAACTGGATTACAGCTGTACTGTATATATATACATTTAGTAAATTTATGGAGTTATATCTCTCTTTATTTCACTTTTTCTACATGGTTTTGGGGAAGATACATAGGATATGAAGCCACAGAAGCTAAAGAAACAGTTACTTTTTTGTTTGGTGAATTTTAAATACCCACTTTCATATCCACCTTTCAAAGAGAATGAATTTATCAACTTTTGTCACAGACATTGTCAAAAAACAGTAATTGAGTAGTTCTTCACAAATGACAAGCAATGGTAAATTGATCCTTTGCAGACAAGGCTTCTGTTAAACCTAAAATCTGGCCTTTCTGTAGCCATTACTAGTCATCTACTCATTTAGTATGAAGTTGAACAATGTTGACAACACTGCTACTTTCATCAGTCTCTGAATAGTGCAGGACATCATCTCAGCCCATACAGGATCACTTAGCACAATGGTCTGTAAAAAGGCTAATACTGGTCTTGGTAAACAAAGAAATGTGAATCATAAGGCATTTCTCTCTCTCTGTCAAGCGAAATAGTAAAGAAAAATTTCTAGTGAGTCCTGTGCATACAAGAAAAGTCACTGAACAGTGGCATACCCTCTCAATAGTTCAGACGAAAGATGAAAGACAATGAGGCTGTTTTTCTTGCTTTAATCTTTTTCACCACTGTCAGAATGAGTTAAATTCACCTCATTTAGGAGGTGAATGGTAAACTTCACACTCTGAACAACCTTATGCTGCACTGGATATTTCACCTGGTGTTGTCATTTCAACAAAAAACTCTTCGGAAAGATGACATTCAGTATGGCTTCTCCCTTCAAACAAGGCACTTCAATTTTTAGCTATGTCCTCATGTCTTACGAGATCTGCTGATGTACTGTTTCATGTTATAGTACAGTTAGCAGAAGAACTGTCTTCAGGTATGGAATGATTCTTCTGCAGTAATGGAGAATTAAAGATCTGCTCCAATAGAAGTCCATGCACCTATTCTACGAATCATAATTCCTGCAGCAATGCACTCAGTGCCATGACTCAAAAGAGAACGTGAGTAACTTACATAAGATTCCTAGTGCAGAAGTAGTTTGAGTGAAATTTCCTCTGCCCAGTATACAGTTCCCTTAGAAAATTCACATGGCAACCACCATTTCTTCCCAGCCATGAAGGACTGTGAGCGAACTTATTTTGAGTTAAAAATACTAATCTTACTATTTTACCACAGATTGTAACGTTCTGAATAGAAAGGTAAAATAATTGAGGTTAGTTGACAAAAGAAGTAATTAATACTGAAGAATGAAGATGCCATTAAAATCTAGTTTAATGGTGTATGCCAAATGCAGAAGAAAAAAAAATACACCTACACAGAAAGAAATATGTAGATGTCTCATTTAGGGACATGGCTTAGTGGGCATGGTGATGATGGGTTCACAGTTGGACTTAATGATTCCTTAGAGGTCTTTTCCAATATTAATGATTCTATGACTTAGGCAGATACATAGCTATACATTTGAAGACATTACCAAAATAAGGAGAATATAAACAAATATTTTTCTTGGTATTTTATGAATAAGTTTCCGAACTGTTTATTCAATGGTCAACTATACCAGAACTTGCATCCTTAAGTTCAATTCGTTTTTCCAGCAGTAATACCACAAAGCAGGAGCCAAGTACGCACATAAAGAGGAAGAAGAAATAAAGCATGCTTCTTCGGTGTCATTTCGACTGGTCTGAATCAAAACACTGCTTTGAGAAGGACAGTTTATCTATTACACAATCACAGAATGGTTGAGCTTGAAGGCACCTCTGGGTCTATCTGGTCCAAAGCCTGCTCAAGCAGGGCTACCTACAATAGGTTGCCCAGGACCACGTGCAGGCAGCATCTGAGGATCAACAAAGAGGAGACTCAACAACCTCCCTGGCAGCCAGCGCCAGTGCTCCATCCCCAGCACAGTACATGATGGACGGAACCTATCATATGCCAGTTTGTACAACTGTCTCTTGTCTGGGCTCTGTCCTCTTCGTACTAACCCCTTCTGGTACTTATACACATTGATGAGACCTCCCCCAAACCTTCTCTTCTGAAGTCCCAGTATTAAAAAGTTGTACAATTTTTTTTAACAAATTTCAAAACATACCATATCCCCTTCTATTATTAATTCTGCATCATACAATATAATCAGTAAGCTTGACATAAACACCTTAGGATGCAATTGACTTTAGGTACGTTTTTCAATTTACTTACCTCCAAAAGGTAATCTCCTATATATTGTAAAGGGTAGTACTGAGCTTCAGAGAGGCATTTTTCATTTCGCATAAGACAAAATTTACTACAGATGAATATATGAGTAATATCACTCTCCATATTTTGAGACGAACATATGGTTGCCTTTCCAGCTTCTAGAACTCTAAACAAACACAATTGAAAAGATGCGTTCACTGCATTATATTCAAACTGCTTAAAGATACATTAATGTTCACAAACTACAGATACAAGAGTACAGAGGTAGGTATGACCGTGCCTTACTTTCATTGGGAAGTTAAAAGAGCACTTAACAGCCATGAGAAAAGGAAGGAGTACACTTAAGACACCTATCTCTACACAGTTTAATACTATTAATTAAAATCAGTGTACACATCCTATATATCTGATAGAAAGCTTTACCTTAGCATTTCAAAAAAGTCAAATTCTTAGATGACAGAAGCTATAAATTATTGCGTTATGATATTTACTTGATCTTTCAATTTAGAGTTTTGCCACCAAAAACAGAACATTGCCTTTCCAAACTGTAACACGCTGTCTAAATGATGTCATTTTCCAACTTTGTTTTGGAGTCATTTACAGCATTTGGTGCCACCCAATTATTGCACACACAAAAAAATTCCTTGTATTTGAGACACCATTACATGTAAGAGTTTTCTCAGGGGAAATTTCCAGATACATACTGCTACAATGATTGCTATCTCTTAGGAAAAAAAGAAAAGAAAATAATGGAAGAAAAAAGGTTTCCTGACATGTTGGGTATGTGTTCATCTTCATAACCCAGGTATGTGAAAACAAAACTCTGCTGGTCACGCACACTTACCCATCCAATAGCAAGACATTAAAGGGAGGAAAAGCATAAGCTGGAAGAAAAGGCACAGTGTTGTAAACACACAAGTCGCAACGAAAGTAATGCCTCCTATTTATTTCCATGGAAACCACAACATATACGAAGAGCACAATAACACTACTTCATAAATACTCTTTTTCAACAGTCACTACCATTAGCCATGAACTATCACCAGCAATGAATAATGAGCCTGCCACGCTCATGAAAGTCTGCACCAGTGGAGGTGACCCACTGTTTTGCAGCTGCTATGGCAGTGTCCTTCACAGGAAAATGGTGCCCATGCAGTCCATTTTTCATTGGCCTGAACAGAAGGAAGTCAGAAGGCATCAAATCCGAACTATACAGTGGGTGTGGTAGGACAGTCCAGCCAAGACTGGCAATATATTTAACATTTTTCAAACTGTTACAGAGCCTGGCGTTACTGGGTTACAAGATAAAGGCAGTCTTCTTCTCCAGCCTGACACTGGAAGTTCAAGCCTTCAGCTTAGTCAGTGTTGCAGTGTAGTGTCCAGGTTTCAGGAAATTCAGGATTATTCCTTTCCTATCCCAAAAGACAACACACATCACTTTACCTACTGAGGGCTGCACCTTGAATTTCTTCTGTTAGGAATCCTCATGTTGCCACTCCAAGCATTGCTGTTGCGTCTCTGGCTTGCAATGATGACACCGCATCTTGTCACTAGTAAAGATACAGTCCAGGAAACTGTCACCTTCAACCTCCAATTGGTTCAATAGGTCCAGACAAACTTGCATACAGTGTTCTTTCTGTTCCTGTGTGAGCATACCTGGGACTTTGTGATATTCCAACATTGCCACCATCGTTTCCAATGTAACAAATCCAATATTCAGCTCTGTACAAAGTTCCCTGGTCCTAACCCACTGATTCACATGTATGAGCTGATTGAGACGCTCTTCATATCGTGGTATGACAGCTGAGCATAGACGTCTGGAGCGTGGCTTGTATTTCAAGTCACTGTCACCACTGCTGAAATGCACCACCATCACCTCACTGTGCTCACAGACACTGTTTGGTCTCCAGAAACATTCAGCAGGTGTCAGCGAATGCCAATGGGTGCCATTTTTTCCCCGCATTGAGGAATTCAGTTCCTCATCTTCACTTCATCCGCACTTCCACGTCAGATGCCATTTGGTCAGACTGCTCCTCTGCTGCCATCTGTTGCACAGCAACAACATGGAATGGAATACTGGCAGGAAGGTTCAACCTTTACTGCCATACCACCAACATCCAACTTTGATATCGTGGACAAACATAATAAAATAGGAGGCATTATTTTCAGAGTACTCCCCGTATTAGAGGAATATCAGTTTTTCCTCAAAGCTACGGTGGCCTTTATGACTGAAGGTAATACTTGCTAAAGACAAAAAACATCTACATTTTAATGCACTCTGACAGAATAAAAGGATCCCCCTTGTTGGTGCCCGGAAAACAGCCTAGAAAAAAGACTCCCCATTCACCTGTCTTGCTGATATAGTTTTGCTTAAAGTTAATTCTACTGCAGTCACGCAAGGCAGCATTTCAACAGTGTAATCAAGAAGATTTGCAGCAGCAGTTTTCATGGAAAAGGAACTGCTTTTTTCACAAGCATAGTGGGATGAGTGCATCTTTCTGCTTGACATTAGTAACGTAACGAAAATGTCCTGAGTTGGAGAAATCAGACGGTAAATTCAGCTGCTTTGGACTTGGTCTTTATGAGCTGTAGACAGGTATTCTGAGATGAAGCTTGCACTCCTGTACCACAATTAACCAAACTTCATTCCTTTCTTGCCTGTGCATCTGTGGTACACCCACATTACCTGAGAAGTACTGCTAACTAACCAGATTTTCAACAAAGAAGAGTAGGTTGGTATGCTGTGCTGCAATGACTAGTTCCAAAACCAAGTCAAGAGCTGTTTGCTTTTTCTGTTTCAGATGAAAATATTACTACTTGTAATATACACACTGCTTGTGAGTCTGTGTAGCACTTTAATCATGGAATCCACATGTGTAGGGAGAACATGGGAAAAAAATGCAGTCCTAGATTTCTTCCACATCAGTTGTTTTCCTTCATGTTTTTATCCTATTCCTTCAACTATTTGCATTTCCACCATATCAGAAACATCTGTTTCAGTATAAAGTAGGTCTTCAGGACTACAATTAGTTTTTGCATACACGTGACATACCACCAAAAAATAAGAGTGTGGCTCAAATCCTTAAGATCATGGCTGTCTCAGGTCACCCAACCAAGTGAGATGATGTATGCTGTTCTGGCTACCATCTGAATGCAACATGCAGACAAAATAAAGCAGTACTCTGAGAAAGCAAAAACGCATGTACCTTGTCCCATGAGAAACGTAAACTGCTTACAGAAACTTAAGATGCTAAGACAAGATAATGTATATTTAACACTATACTAAAAGAAAGATAGAACAGCAGTGATGTCAAAGAACTAAAGAATTCATTTTTTGGTAATTTTATGGAAGTGTGTTGATGAAAATGACTCAAGAGTTTGAAGAGCCAAAGGCTGTTATGGACCAAATTAGAGGAGATGGAAGAAGAAAGATGTACTTGATCATATGGTAAGTGTTCTATTGTTCATTAGTTAAACTTTTAAGGCATATCCTCCTACCTTCTAACAGGCGCCACTCGTTCATAACCTCTCTTAACATCAAGGATAACTTTCCATCTGTGGAAGGCCCCTGGAGCACCAGACTGTGTCAGCTCTTCACGCCATCTTTTAGGTGCAGATTGCATTTGAGGTGAATAATGGGTGTCTTTTTCAATTTTATATCCCCATTCGTACGTTGTTTCATCAAGCCATCTGCCACTTTCAGCACTATTAATTATGTACTCCTTAGTTAGTATCCACTTTCCTAAAAAGCAAATCAACTGTCAACCACAAAAGATTTTTTCGTGCAAACAAACGGCAATCAACTGAAGATCAACTATAAAATTAATTTCAACCTTCCTTGTGCAAATAAAAGCTGGAATTGTAAGCACCATTTTAAAAACTTCTTCCTACTACAAGAGTTCTCTTCTTCACACTTTAAAATCAGAAACCTCACAATACCACTGAAAATGAACATTGTTTTCTTTTAAAGATCAAGATAAATAAAGATCTTTTTTATTTTTATGAACTGCTTGCCTATCTCCTCAAAACCCTGCAAATGGAAGTTTTCAGCTTCCCAGATTTTGTTCTTACAACTTGCAAAGAATCTTGCTTAACCCTTTGTTTCTAATAGGAGTTTCTAAAGTCTGTTTTAAAAGAAGTTGGTAATTTTAAAAATGTACCTAAACAGATCTGAGGTGCATTTATTTGATCAAAAGTGCATTTAGGGTACTTTTATTTTTTTTTTGCAAAGGACATAATTTAGTACTAAAGAAGTATTTTACTTCTGATGGTTAAAAAGAAGGAGTAAGTTTTTAGTATGCAAACCGTTTCTTTTGTATACTCTCAGTAATACTAACACTGCAAGTATAGAGAATACTAGTGCTAGGGATATATGATTTTAGACTTGTCTCGCTTTTTTTTTTTTTCCCCACAACCTTTTACTCTCCTCTTTTGGCTCCACCTCCTCCACCTCTCCTCTTTTATCTTCTGCATGTATGCTTCTGATACAGTACGTAATGATCTTCCCCTTTTTCTCTCTGTCTCTCTCATCTTACAGGTTCAGGTCAAGAGCCACAGTTAGTAACCTGCTCCTGCATTGAAATACTACCTACAGAAGATAGTGTAGGAGAAAGTGACTTGGACTGTGTGAACCTAATTGGTTTCACAGAATAGCAGGGTTGACTGGCAAAACATCTTAGTGCAGGTGCACACAGATGGTATCTCTATATAACCTAGCATAGGTACCAATAGATTTCTGACTGTAACAGGTATGCTGTGTACAGCCTGGATATTAAAAACCTTTCATTTTGAAACTTCGATCTCAAAAAATCTGTCCCGAAGCACAGGCTGGCATCCTTGATAGTATTTATGTTCACCTCTAGGAGTTCTAAATGGCTTTAAATATGAGCTGGTACACATAGGAAAAACTGCAGTAAGGAACGAATACACCCATTCTGTCAAACAGGGCAAGAGCAATGATTATGCGAAACTAGTGCCTCTTCCAGAATTAAGAAGTACTAGGTGGTACTGGAGAAGCTTTGTAGACATGGAAAGATGACAGTTTTGCATTGGCAAGTAGATAGTATATATATTGTTTATATTCGGTTCCAGAAAATATATCCACTTGTTTTAAAACTTCAAAATTAAAATAAATACATTTAAAATTAGATATTTAAGTGCCTAAGGTTTTTAAGAGTTAGAATAAAGCACTATACCACAGATGTACCTATATTTCAACATTGTTTCTCTCATGGAAACTGTTGGCCTATTTACTTTTTGATATGAGTTTGACCAGAATTTTAATTGCTACAAGAAATCATCTATGTGTTTTCCCAGATTTCAGCAGCAATATGACACATGAAAATGCCTGCTAATATAGTATCTAAGTCTAAACACGAAATGAGTAATTTTGCAGGTGTCTTTATACTCAAATCTACCTTTAGCTACTTCTGTCTATAATCTCTCAAATTCAAGAATGTCATTGCTTTAGTAATTTTTTACTGCACAATCCGGGAAAAGAATCATGTATAAAAAGCCAATAAATCAAGACTGTGAAATCTTTTAACTTCACAATATTCTCTTGATTTACCATAAGTGCCTTCCAGGTAACTTATTTGGAAAACAAATCTTAAAATACACAGTTCTCACTCTAAAAGCATTTCAGTTGCGTGACTGTTAGATTTTAGCATTAGACCTAAGGTAAGAGAAATACAAGAGAAAAGACAAGAGACTGGGTCAGTAAAATGGCAGTGGCAAGAGCCCATGGTTTTCTGTTGTCACATAAGCAGAAACTTTGAGACGGTGATCTTTAAGAGTGGATGTTGCAGTGAATTTGGTGTCAAAAATTTGCTTGCCAGCTACAGGTGTCTGCAGTTTCCTTTCAAGTGAACTACTTCTAAGCGCTCATATCATTTGGATAAGACTCCATGAACATACAAGCAAGCTTTGTTTGGGAACAAATGCAGACCAAAGAAAAGACAACAGCAGAAACATCACTTTGGAATGATAACTTAAAAAAAAAAAAAAAAAAAAACACTTTCTCATGTCAGTTCTGCTTATGCTCATAGAAACTCTGGTTACAGGCTGAGCAGGACNTGAATACAAGGGTAATGGAATGAGGATAATGCGTTTTGGTAAGCCATGAAATGAAAACAGATAACTGAAAGACTTTGAGAGGTTCTTTTCCTGTTCTGATTCTTCAAAGTTTTACAGCCAATCTTCCACTCACCTGCAGCACAGGCAGCTAAGAACTTTTCACTCTTGCAAAGCTTTTTCGCAATAAGATGTGTGCAGTTTCTGTACTTCTAATAAAATAAACAAACAAACAAAAAACAAAAAACAGTTTTAGCACCAGAAGCAGTTTGCTTTTTTGGCTATTTATACACAGCTCTAAATCACTACGCAGTGCTTTGCTTTAAAGCTTGCAGCTTTTCCCTTTCTGTTTCAATCACCACGCGCTGTAACGAGCAATACCTTATTATCAAGAAAAACACAGTCCAGCTTCCGCAGCAGCTCCCGCAGCGCCTTCCTCTCGCCACTTTCAAACCCGGTTAGCTGGATTTTCCGTCTCTCCTCACCGCTCGCCACCTGTTAGAAGCAGAACAGTCTCAGACGGCGCAGCAGCACACCCCACGATTCTCAAACGCCGCGTTACACCTCCCGCCGCCGCAGCACCGCACGGAGCCGCCGCCGCCGCCGCCGCCGCCAGCCCCGGGCCCCCCCAGCCCCCAGCGCG
>WBMW01006193.1:165968-208424 GCA_013396635.1 Penelope pileata
CGGCCTCCCGCCTCTCCCTCGTCCTTCTCCTCACGGGCGACCCCGCCAGCCCCCGGCGGCACCCGCCCTCCTCACGCACGCGGGCCGAGGGGCCGCCGGACGCCATCTCGCCCTGCTCCCGCCGCGGGCCGCCCGAGCGCTGTGCTGCGCGCCGCTCCCCTCCGCTCCCGCCGCCTTCCCCGCCCCGCCCCGGATGTGGCGGTGCGGCCGTTCCGGGCCGTTGTCACTGACGCTCCACGGTCGCTGGGGCTGCCGGCGCGGAGCCTCGGGAGGAGCCCGGCCGGTAAGTGTCCCCGGTGGGGCCGCCCTTCCCCTCCCCTAGCCGAGCCCCGGCGCCGGGCGGGAGGCGCCCCGAGCTTTCTCCTCCTCCCGGCGGCGCGGGCGGGGCCCGCGGGCGGAGCGCGGCATTGCGCAGTTCCGCGCTCCCGGGCGACGGCGGGGCGGGAGGCGGCGGTGGAGATTTCCCCTCTGGCCTGGGGCTCCCCGTACCCAGGGCCCGGGTGAGGGACGGGGCCGTGGGGTGTGTGCTGGGAATCGCGCTGGCGCCGCCCCAGAGGCTCAAGCTTCTGCCCCTGGAAATCACAACTCGTATTGCTCGCGGGAGCGATCCTGCAGGGGTCTGTGCGGAGGAGACCGCCCGTCGTGGAAGGCGCAGATGCTGAGCAGATCTCGGCGCGGGTGCGGTGGCAGTGCCGCCGCTCGCAGCCCCTCGGCTGCTCTGTGCCCTTCGCTGCCCGTCAGGGGCACCCCCCAGTGCCACGGGCCGACCCACGGGTGTCTGCCTGCCACCGCCGGGTGCTCCAGCCCAAACTGCAGCCAACTCTCTCCACTGTGAGGTTTATAGTCTTTTTTTTTCTTTTTCTTTTATTTATTTTTGATTACAAACCTTCCCAAAGAAGTTTAGCATTTGGATTGTACATCAAGCACGCCATTTAGAATGTACAAATGCCAGAATTACAATTGTTTATGAAACGTTGGTTTGTTTGTTCTGTGTGTGAGGTGCGACCCTTCAGTCACTCCGTTGCATCACATCGTGCGCAGAGTGTGTTGTGCACAAGAAGTAGTTTAGTGCTTTGTAATAAGCTTCGTAGAACACTTAATTTCTTATGCCTCCAGTTGAAAAGTAGAAGGCATGCGTCCTGGTTCAAGCAAAAAGAAAGTGAGTTTTTCCTTAGAAAACGGAATGCTCCTCCCTCCCCTTCTGTAAAGTTTGTAGGCAGTAGTGGACAAGTCACTGCTCATTGAGATAGCTGTTCTGTTTTAAAGTCCTGTAAACTGAGATACCCATGGCAAAACTTCCTTAAATGCTGTGTACTTGTCACCTAGGTCAATAGAAGCAAGGCTTTGAGCTCACCAGTGCTGTACAGCATAAGCATTCCAGGAGGAAGACAGACAAACATCCCAGAAATAAAAAGTAAACACCGGCCTGTAGACATCTACAGTTTGGCTGCATGTTGGGCACCTGGTTCTAAACTTCTCTGAGTTTTGCAACTATCAAAATAGAAAAATAGATCTACCTGGCTTCATGAGTCTTGTGTTGCTGTTTGTAAAGTATTCTGCTACCCAACTGATTGAATGAAAAAGGTGGTGAGAAACTTGTTTCAAATTCCAAGCAATGTTTTGGTTTCATGCTACGTACAAGACATGGAGCCACACATTGAATAATTATCTAAAAGGAAAAATGTTCATCCTGTCTGTAGACTCATTACTGTAATAACAGAATAAAGTTATGCAAAAGCTAACCACTTGTGAAGCCCCAGGGAAAGTAGTTTTAGGTTGCAGCCCTTACTTCTTAATGAAGTTTTTTACCATCTTGTTTCCATAACATTGCAGCTATGTTTTTGTGCTCCAAAATGAAGAAGCAACCATCAGCTACCTCTGTCATCGATTTTCTATATAGTTGGCTCTGAAAAGTCTTTTAACATCTACTTGAATATTCAGAATCAACTGGCTTTGTTTATTGCTTGCATTACTAGATTGACGATGAAAATTAGTCATTTTCTATTACGCACCTGTTGCACCTTTATATCTTTCCTAGAGAGTTGTCAGCGCTCTAAAGGAACTTGTGCTAATTCTCTTAATTGGAGCGCAGGAATCCCGGATGTGTTTATTTTTCAAAACATAATATGAAGTTTACGCTACACTTAATTTGTTGTCTCTAAATATTATCTCCGTTAGTCAAAAATTTCTTCTATTTAAAAACTAGAGAGGAAAGACATACAACTGTTCATAGGAATAATTAATTCTGGGTTTATTTACTCTGGTAGAGCTCAAGGAAGCAGTTTTGAGTTAGTATCTTTTAATGTTAACTGTTCCATTCTTAGCAACAGTTATTAAGGACCTAACTGGTAACAGTACTTTTGTGTCACAGGGCTCCTAACAGACTAGAGCAGAGAAGTTTTTGGTGTACAACACTATGTTTCAGCTCATAACACTGTCAGCTAGCTGCTAGTGAGGAAGCTATCTGCTTATGTGATGGCTGTTATGTTTGGGAATTGATTTTTATTTTTCTTGTCATTGGAGCATAAAGTATATGGAATCACAAGGAATGAGATGTCAAGCGTTTCCCGTTCACTTTCACTTTAAAATACATTGTTAGTGAAGTGTAGCTTTAAGACATTAAGAATATGGTTTTTTACCTTCATTTTGGTGATGTCTAGTAAGTTTGGGTTTCACTTATGCTCTCCTATTATTTTTCATAACAAGCCTAAAACATTTTCTTCTCTACCTTTGCCGTAATCGTGATTTAAATATTAAATACTTAGTTAAATATTTCTTCTCTCATTTTTTCATATATGCAAGAGTTAAGACTGGTTCTCACAAGTCTAAGGGGCTGTTTAACTGCAGTATTCTGTAGTACCCCTCAGTTTCTTTGTTCTTTCAAGATATTGGTCAAATATATATTATAGTTGCTCAGTATTATAATCTTTATTTAATCTGTTGGTCTCTGTGTTTTAGATAGATACCTATTTTTACACTTTTTTCATGATTTTCAGGACTACACAAATGGTACTTCACTTAAAAATTTCCTTATGTATTCCTTTACTCTTTCACAAGGAGTTTTACTTTCAGTGTTTCCATTGCCCATCTCTGTCAGGCTTCTTTCTGTCTGCTTCTTTCTTAGTTCTGTGTCCTAGAGAGACAGGGTTCCTCTCAGGTTCCTCTGAGTCACCTCAGAAAGGACAGGAGGAGAAAATACGATGAAAATAATGCTTGTGTGTTAAGTACAGGGAGATACCTCACCAATTACTGTCATGTGCAAAACAGACTCAGTGTAGGAAGAATAATATAATTTATTACCTATTACTAACAAACGAAAGCAGTGAGAATGAAAAGCAACCTTCCCTTCATTCAGCCTCTGCGACCTTGTCCCCCTAAGCAGCGCAGATGAATGGGGAATGGGGCTCCAGTCAATCCATAACACTTGGTCTCTGCCACTCCTCTTCCCCTGCCCCTTCAGGAGCTCCCTGCTCCTGCACAGCTCCGTCCCACAGGCCCCACCCTCCAGGCACTGCTCCAGCACGGGGCCCACGGCCGGCAGCTCCCCCAGAGCTCCTGCCCCACTGCGGGCTCCTCTCCATGGCTGCAGCTCAGCCCGGGGCTGCTCCTGCGGGGGCTCTCCATGGCTGCGGCCTCCTCCAGGCCTCAGCCACTGCTGCACCATGGGCTCCTCCATGGCTGCACGTGGAGATCTGCTCCGTGCCATGCCCGTGGGCTGCAGGGGCACAGCCTGCTCCTCCATGGGCCTCTGCTGGGCCGCAGGGAGCTGCTGCTCCAGCCTGGAGCACCTCCTGCCCTCCTCCTGCGCTGGCCTTGGGGGCTGCAGGGCTGCTACTCTCCCATGTCTCACTCCTCTCTCCCAGCTGCTGTTGCGCAGCATTTTCCCTCCCTTCAGTCTGCTCTCCCAGAGCACCCCCAGCATTGCTTGTGGCTCAGCTCTGGCAGCAGCAGGGCCCTTTTGGGTCTGGCTTTGTTCTGACATGGGGCAGTGCTGGGCTCTGCTCACAGAGGCCACCCTGCAGCCCCCTGCTACCAGAACTTGGACATGTCAGCCCAATACAGTACATAAAATATCTTCCATCATACAGAAAATTTTATTGCTTGACTGATTAGCTGCTGCACAGTTTAAGAAATGATTTGTGAGAGCTGTTTTTTGTGTTTTTTAATTTTTTTTCTGCTAATTTTTTTTACAGCTGTCACTCTCTGCTTGTGTACATGCATATATATAGTTAAAAAAAAAAATCATACTGGGCAAACTTTGGTCAAGCTGTAGTCACAGCTTTGGGGAAACAACCAGAAGTTACACTGAAAAGTCAGAGATAAAAACGAAAACAGTACGAAGTGTCTCTACACTGCCTTCATGTGGAGAAAAATCTAACTTTGTGCCCTGCTCTAAATCCATTTTCTAAGTCTGTCCTCACTATTAAGCACTGACACTGGCTTTGTCATAACAGTGAAGGAAAAATTTTAAATTTTCTTCTGTAGTGATAAAGGATTACTAGAATTAGAAATAATATGAACATAATATAAATCCACAGAAGCTAGAATAGCTTTTTAATAATAATAGTTCTTCTGTAAATGTACTTATTGTTTCTTTCATGTGCTGATGAATATAGGAGTGGCATAACGCACGTTGTGAAAATGGTTGCTTTTCTTCAAGCTGTGCTGATTATGTAAACTCTCAATTATCATAACTTTGTATTTGTATTGAAAATCATCTTTTATGTTTTTTTTTTTTTCAGGAGGTATCATCTGTATTTCTTTTATATAGCCATTTTGCTTACACAGAATGTTTCTTTTTCTGATTATTGTAAGCTCAGCTTTACATCCCAGCACTCTCTACTTTTCTACCAACTCACATTGCATTAATGTGTGTTGCTGAGGGACAAATGTTGGTAGCACAGAACGATGTTCCACAACTTGTTCAATAACTCTTCTGTAAATGATGCCAAGCTATGTACGTTAGATAAATGTTAGTTCACTTAATAAGGAGTTAGTGAAGTGCACATAATCAGTGAACTTCAATCATTCACGTCTTGTTGTAAATTTTCTTTTTTGTTTTTAAAATAGAGCGAATGGGATGGTTTGGTTTTGTATCTAATACTTTCCTGCCACACAAAGTTCAAGATTCTTGTTGTTGCGTGACATGAGCTTGTCTGGGGCTGCTTGCACCTTCTTTCTTAATCATATTACTGGTCTCCTGCCCTGACCTAAATCTGCTGTGCCTTCCTGGGATACTTAATCAACCCACTTCCCCCACTGACCTTCTAATATTTTCTCATGTGTAGGATATCTATTCTGGTATAAGCAGCAACTTTTTGATCATCTTTTTTTTTTTTTCAAGAAACCACATATCTCATTTATTTCACTCTTGTTGATTTGTGTGTTTGAAATTGCATTTTTTGTCTTCTTCCCGAAGTAACTCCTGTCAGAATGGTGAGTGTATGATGATAGTTTTAATTATATTTTTTTCTTAGTAACTGTATGTTTTTAAATAACAATAATCAAAAAGTGGTTTCTTCTCTGTAATAAAAGCAGAACAAAACACTTTTATTTCTTATCAAGCTGTTGCAAAGCATTCAACAGCAAGACTGATGCCTCACAATGCAAATAAATATGATCCTTGGCTCAATGACATAAGAAAAGCAACTGAGGTATGATATGACAAGTGGGTTGCAACAGGTTGCGTAGACGCTTAGCAACTTCTCTGCTATTTGCTTCCTTGAGGTGGGTACAGAGGGTAGATGGAAGGTTCAGATGATTCTGAGTAGAAGAGGAAAAGAGAAGTGTTAAAAAGAAGTTAGGGAGAAATATGACATGAATTGTAACAGGGAATACAATCATGGTACAATGAGAGCAAGGCTAGTATCAAAACAGCTATACATTTTATTAGAATGTAACTGGAAGATGATATAAAATTGTGAAATGCAAATATCAGACATATATTTGGAACTTGAGGTTATCCAGGATGGTGGTGTTTTTTTTTTTTCAAGTGAGGTTTAGAAAGTGTTGTAGAGATTGCTTTTATCTACTTAATTGTCCCATAAGTTAATGTGAGACCAATGTCGTCAGGATAAGTGATAAGTGCCTGTAAGAAATCCAGGTCACTGCGAAAGATAAGCTTGCTGTTGGATATCAGTGTATCTTTCGTGTCTCATAAAGGCCATAGTACAATAATAACTTAATTTGTTCCTGGGCAGTTTTTTTATTTTATCAGAAATCATTATCTATTAGACTTAAGGAGACAGTATCTGCCAAAAAATCAATCCAAAATCAACTGTCAGAGTAATACCGAATAATAGCTTCTGTTAATGTAAGAACATATTGCCATGTGACAGGGGGGTTCTTTTCAGATGGGGTTTAAGTGTTTGGTAATCAGGTTCATTTCAATGCAAAATGTGCTAAACTTCTAATATTTTTCATTTTCTCACTGAGTCTTGTGAAGAACTCATTTGGATGGACAAGAAATTTTGCTGAATGACTGACTGTTTCCCATCACAGTTGTGGACTTGGAAGTGAAGTGGCATGTTGTTATTGAGAAGATTACTGTTTGATTCTGCTTGCCTTTGCTGTACCCAAAACTAAGACTTATAAGTCACTCTCCCATCCAGAGGTACAGCTCTTTGCTATGAGTGAAATGTACCCTCAGCTAAAGAGTCAACAATATCCTATTGTGATCTGTAGTCACAGGAGCTTTTGAGAACTAGAGAGGTCCTCCAAATAGCTTTCTGAAAATAATGTAAGGATTGCAGAAAAGGCAGCTAGACCTTTTGCAAAGGGAGTGCTTTGACAGTGCCTTATGACTAGAATAAAAGACTTCTTTTGAAGCAATGGCATGGATAAGGTCTCCCAATCTTTTTTTCCACTTTCCCAGTAAAGTAATGATATTTATTAGTGTAGAAGGTTTTTGCTGTTAGTGGTTTCTCCCATTTGGAGTGCTGATATTGGCAGAAGGGCACTGAGGTTAGCAGCATCCTTTGCAACATGATTGCTCATAAAGATCATCATTAAGGGCTGAAGTACCAGCAAAGCTGAAATCACTGTCTGAGGACAGAGCATCTGTTCAGGAAATGTTGGGGAGCATGAAAGCTTCTTTGGGGAATGGATTATGAGCTTTTCTATATGAGCATGAACTCTTTAAGGCTGTTACCCCTGCTGCTGCTTCTGCCTCTCTTCCTTTCCTACTGCCCCATTCCCAACAATATCCTCAAAGATCTATTAGGCCGTTGTACTGCCAGATCAAAATGGAGCTTAGATATCCAAAGTCCTACTTCCCTACTGTTAAGAGGTAAACAGAAGCTTCCTTCTACAGAGGCTAAAAAAGGACTTTCCAGTAACACTTGCTAGTAGCAACAGTTAATAGAATATGGATCTTTTCAGTAATGAGAATGTTGTAAGTGAAATGATTTTTATTATCTGTTCACTAAGGAATTCTGGGGACAGCTGGCCTTTAGATGTGTCTCTGGAGTGGAGATACCACTCTGCTTTAGTGCATCTGCAGCACTCTTCCCATGCTTTGATGGGGAAAGAGTTAAACAAATACGTCTGTTCCGTTCACAGGATGGTAAAGTCAGTGTGATAGATGGGAGGGGAAACAAAATCAAGAAGGATCAACATGAGGTATAATGAGGAAACTGATTAGGAGTGTGTATGTAGCCTATTGGATATACATGACGTAAATCTACTGAGGTAAATGATAGATACTGATTGAAATGTGGTGAATTAATCCATTCATTTTTAGTTTAAACTTTTAGAGTTACTGCAGAAGTAACAAATCTAATTACTAAATTCACAGAGACATAAAATTGGCCTAGGTAAATTGTATTTAGAGGTTTTTCTGTATTTAAGTTACTCATCAAATTTTTCTAAGCACAATGTACACCACTTAAATTTCATGGTAAGTCTTACTCTGGAATGAGCTTATCTTTGAAAGAGACAATATGGAATCGATCTGAGACACTATATCTAGTTTAAAAATATATACGCATGCATGTGTCTGTATAAAAGTATATAGGATGATGTTCCATGCTATCTATGGGCTTTTCTTGAAAAAGGAAAAATTCTTTGCGCATCCATCCAAATCATTACAAAATACTTGTTCAATATTGACACACTGAAGTATGATTACATATTCTATGCAAAACTTTCTATAAATGTTTTTTGAGTCATTAGGCCACTTTATAAGGAATTAAAAGAAAAGCTATTTACACAAAGGATCTTTTTTTTTTCCTAGTTTTCCTGCGTACAATCTAGTTTAGAATTTTGCTGAGTATGTGATTAGTGGAATTTAACCATAATGTGATGCAGTTAGTCTTCAAGAGCTTTTTCTTTCTTTTTTTTTTAATCAATTCAGTGAAGCTCCTGCACTGTGATTTGGGTTCTAAAGGCCACAGTGATGGAAGAACTTCATTCTTTCTGGACTGTGGAGAGAAATTACCATGTTTCATAGGCTGATATTGTAAAATGGAATTTGAATGGAATTTGATCAGTTTTTGGCTAACTATCTGTTGGAAAGCTTTTCAAGGATTTCACTGCTCTAATGGGCCATTCTTCAAATCTAAGCTTATTTATAGACCTTTCTGTGGCCTTTTGTTCCTACACCAGCGTTGGTCTTTACCTAAAAGTCTGAGTAATGTGTTTAGCAATTCTCCCTTTTAAAGCTAAGTGTGTCAACTAGCTAGCTGTCAGCTCTGTGATGTGCCTGATCTTCTCTCTTGCAGGACTCAATATCAAATTCAAGTCATCTGAATGGCAATGCAAAAGAGTGCAAGAACATTACTCTGTTCTACTTTGTAATTTCCTCTGCTCTTCATTTTTCAGTTTTGTGTTTGATAACACTGAACCTCTTACCTTGTTTCATACATTGTTGCTTAATTGTATTTCTCATTAGTTAATATAGGTAAAATAATCAATGTGAATGTTTCTGCTTACAATTTCAGTTTTAGCAAATATGCTCCTTATTTAACTTGTCCAACCGTGCTGAAGGCATTGAATTTTAAGGTAAAAACCTTCACAGTCTGAAAAGGGAACACTGACAAGTTCAGTCAAAAGGGAAAAGAAGAATAATTTATAAAAAGAACTGTAGATAATGATGCCATCCAGTTGTTTTAAAGTGCATCTACCTCACCTTTAATGAATTAGATTTGTCAACAGCATATGTTTTATGCACCACTTCTAATGAAGTGGCATACCAGCACTACAGTGTACTTTGAGGTTTATTCCTTCAAAGCTTTTTGCTGTCGTAAAGTAGACCTTTTTAAATAATAGATACTAAAAACTACATTTAAATAACATTAAGGTTGTGACACAAACACCAAATGACAAACTTCAGGCAATTCAAAGTTAGGGCTGACAACTTGTCATTAACTTGCATTGTTGCTTTTTAAAAAAGAAGCATGATTGCATGATTTAAGGATTGAATGTCAGACTAACTTCATATTTCTTGGCTTTTGTGGGCTGGAGTTACAACCTTACTGTCATTTTTTATAGAGCTTTTTGCATAGCCTCTATTTTCAGAAAAGTAATAAAAGCAATGCACAAAGTACAGGCTTTGTTGGCTTTGTTCTTCATTTGAAACATAGATGGGAAAGTATTGGCCAAAGAACGGGGGCTATCTGCTTGTCAGACTTAGGTACATTCTTTTAAACTTCCTTTCCTCTTGTCTTTGTTGATTCTTCTGTTGAACTCTTCAGAAAACAGTTGCAGGAACTGTAGTGCTGGGATGCTGTGCTAAAACCCTTTTCCACTTAAAGAACTATTAAAAAAAAAAGTATGAAAAAATAAAGAGTACTGAATACAGCAGGAATTTAATACATGTAGGAAGAATTGGAAATACATTTTTAAAGTTACTTAAAATATTGTGAAACAAAAGATGCGAACAGAATATGTCCTATTATTTCTTATACACACTGTTGCATTTTGTTGCTGTTAAGCGTAATGGATCTTTATATTCATAGGCGTGCCTATGTAAACACAATCCTTTCAGTTCCTCTGTAGAGATGATTGCTCAAGGTCTGTGAGTCTGCTTTGTGCTATCATTTTCAATATAGTTTTGTTGATAAAATCTAGCATAAACTGGCTCTGCTGCCAAATGGGCAGGCCTGTGCCAGCCGCTAGCTGCAATCCCCTACACCGTGCTGTTAGTGATTGTGCAGCTGCCTGGTAAATGTGGTAGATAGGCTTGCACAGTGTAGAGCTGATAGAGGAGTAGAGGGTGATTTTTCTGAGTTAGCTTTTAGCTACCTGACTTCATTCATTACATTAGTGTCCACAAACACTAGCAGATGCAGCAGTCAATCTTAAGTTCCTATAATACAATATTCATCCCAAACTTCCTATATTTTTTATTTGATTTTTCTACAAGTGGGTGACCACAGACAAGATAGATTCTCAATGGAACTTTTCTGTGAATCATAAACAGTAACTAAGCTATGTGGCCCTCACCTAACCATTTCCTATAACTGCCATGTGCTATTTGGTTTGAATCTGTGGCTTTCTAGTTGACCAATCTTCTCTTTGTTGCTTTTCTACCTTTGGAACACAAAAGTCAAGCCATATGCAACTACCATGATTTGTATAATAGGTATCAATAGAAATACAGGTTTCTAAAGTTAAAGCTTTTTTTAACATTTTGAATTTGGAGTATTATTTATCAGTTGGACTTAAGAAGCCTACAGTCTTATTGAATGAGAAATTTTACATAATACTTAGCCACTTAGGATTTTTGTTTGTGAAAGTATTAGTTCCTCAATTACCTATTAATAATTTTAGTAACTTCTTTTTGCACAGGACTATTGAAAAAACAGTTACTTGAACATTATGCATGGTCTCTTAAAATAAGAAGATTTCAGTTACAGAGAGAACATACTGACTGATTTATGTAAATGTATTTAAGTAAATTGTACATTGATTTATTCTGAAATTGACTTGCTAAAAACTGTAAATGCATGAAGATTTCTAACTGGGTGGTAAAATGAGACCTGTTGAAAGGAAGGTGCTTATGGCTTCTAATCAAGAATACATATGAATTTTTATTGACTGAAGAAAATGTAGGAGATTCTACATTTAAATTCAAAAGTTTTTAAAAGTTCTAGGCAAACTCAGCCATTTTGTTAGTTCATACCTCTTTATGCCAGATATAAAAAATGACTAGATGTTTTTATGTAAGAAATATGTGAGTATTAATTTTAGATTAGACTAACGACAATTTTAAAAGAAATCTGATCAAAGTATCTCTTTCTTTGTAGTATGGAATGCACGGCTATTTTACAAGTTAATTGAGACCATTGTTTTTGAAATTGTGATTTGCGGCAGTTCCAAATGCACAACAGTCCTTTCTATTTATTGTGTGTGGAGCAGAATACAGTCTATTCCATAATATACAGAAAACCCTTATAACCCCTCTTGACCCTATGAATAAAAGGTCAATAAAAGTGGCCTGTCTCTCAGGTTATCTGAATCTCTTTTCTCTGTGCAATCAATCAATTTGTCTCCAGTCTTTTCATATGCATTGTCATTACTGCGTAACAGTACAAAAATCTAAGTTTAATAAAAATGTGTAATCATTCCAAGAAGTGGTTTAGGGGGCTATATCATCTAGTAGTACAGATAGAGAGGTGGATTATTTGAAATATGAATAGTATACTATACAGTGATTTTGGTTCTTACTATGCTATTTGACTGGGAACGTGTGAATTTTGTCAGGTTATGCAGATACAGTGGGTGATGAGGAATACAGCCCACTTGATTCTTTTCATATTACCAACTTATCCCTCGAGCACACTGCGATACGATAAAAAATTACTCTAGTCTGCCTTGGCATTAAAAATCAAATCATTCATTCAGTGCCATTCTATGACATATACATTAAAAGCAGTAGATTTTTGATTCCATTATTTTGAACAAACTTGGAGTTTCTGAATAGTGTTCAGCTCCAGAGACTAGAATGAGTCAGGATATTGTAATGTCACTTACTAACAGCTCATGTAGGAAAAATCTTGGTTCAGTGATTACTCCCTCCCTTTTCTGTCTCTGAACTCACAGCATTACAGGATTGTAGGGGCTGGAAGGGACCTCTGGAGGACGTCTAGCCCAAGCCCCTGCCAAAGCAGTTCCCAGAGAAGGAGACCCCACAACCTCTCTGGGCAGCCTGTTCCAGTGCTCCATCACCCTCACAGTAAAGAAGTTCTTTCTCGTGTTTGTACGGAACTTCCTGTGTTTCAGTTTGTGCTCATTGCCCCTTGTCCTATCACTACACACCACTGAAAAGAGTTTGGCCTTATCCAGTTGCTTCCCACACATCAGATATGAGTAAACAGTATGAGGTCTCCTCGCAGTCTTGTCTTCTCCAGGCTGAACAGCCCCAGGTCTCTCAGCCTTTCCTCATAACGGAACTGCTCCAGGCCCTTCATCATCTAGTAGCCCTCTGCTGGGCTCCCTCCAGTAGTTCCCTGTCTTTCTTGAACTTAGAAGCCCAGAACTGGACCCAGCACTCCAGGTGAGGCCTGACCAGGGCAGAGTAGAGGGGGAGGATCTCCTCCCTTGATCATACCTTTGGCCTCCTTGGCTACCGGGACACAGTGCTGGCTCATGGCCAGTTCTTTGTTACTCAGAATACACACCATTAACCACTTTTCTCATCAGATTCTTTGTAACATCCCCTACACCATTTTTCAGTGTTGCATCAATGAAGGGAATCTTCATTTGGGACCCATCTGTTTTTAGCTGGCTCAAAACGAGCATGATTTATCTTGCAGTTTAGTAGAAAAGAGTTGCTACTCTAAGTTTCACCATAGAACTCTTATATAAAAATAGATTTGGATGCAGGTCAGTTCCAAAGGATATTCTGGTAGAGTTGTCACTATATTCAGTTTTAGGCAGTCAAATCACAAAAAGTATAGCTGAGCCTTAATAACTTGATTGAAATATGAGATTCCAGCTTCAATCTTCTATGGCTTGTTAATATTTTGCTTTTCAAAAGTTGTGAGGTACTATAAAATTAAGAAAAAATTACTGGAATATTATTGTGGCCTTGGAAAAAAATTTAGTCATTTTTTCTCTAGTCTGTGGGTTCACCATCTTTTTCGCTCTAGAAACTTGAAATGTAGTCTTCCTTTCAGGAAAAAAATAAAACCAGATCCTTAATTTTCAGTTTTTTACTGTTCTGAAAGAAAAGATTTATTTCTTGTGGTAGGCAAGTAGTGCACATTGTTTACACTGTAGTTTCACTTCTTGGCTGGGTGCGCAACTCATTTGAGTGATGTAATTATGTAAGAAGTAACACAGTGCATGGTGTTCCCTTGTGAGATATTTATGAATGCTCGCCCTCTTAATCAAAGGCTAAGTGCTTTCTGCACTCAAAAATTTCAAGTAATGTCTTAACAGTAGTTCTTTAAGATTATAGGAAGGAGGAACCTGCTTTTGCATCACAAAGGAGCTGTTTGTCTTTCCTCTATGCCTAATTCGTAGCATAGTCTAGTTCCAAAGAAGGCTGTATATTCCACTGTGTTAATGGACTTTGTTATGATTCCCTCTCCCACCTTCTAAAACTGTTGACTCCATCATCTTTTTAGATAGTGTTCTTGATACAGCATCTTCTCAGAAGAAATGGTAGCGTGTATTTGAGTTCTGTGAATAATCTTGAATGATACCCATATGGCATTACCATGATGTACACTGACTACCCACTATTGAAGTAGATGAACTTCACCACAAAGTACAAGATGTTTCTTCCATAAGCTGCCAGCTCCAGGACTCTTAATTGCCCTGTGATCTGGAACTAGCCTGCAGTATAAGAGCATCATTTAGGAGATCCTTGAAAAGAAAAAATTTCCTTTCATTATAATTACTCCTTTATTTTCCTTTTTCTCTTCTTCAGTAACAATGCAAAGTTATTGTGGATGCATATTCTTTTAAAATGCCACTTTATTATGCATTTTTGTTGCTCTTGTAGCATTATAGCTGTGCCTTGCACTTCCTGTATAGAAATAAAGATGTAACAGCTGATAACTTTAAGTTATCAAGTGAGATGGAACTAGTTAGAAGAGACAGTAGAGAGGATGATCGGGGAAAATAAAGGTTTCCTCTGATGAGCTAGTTGAAAAAAAAGAATCTCCTGTCTTAAAAAAAAACTGGTTTCCCTAGTAGTTACAGAACTGCAAGTAAGTTAGGCACAAGGTTTGTCAATATATTTGTACTTTAATATACTGTTCTCCAGATGTCTTTCCTGTCTCCTACTACCAGTGTGATAGTGCGTCCCTCCTAAATGATAAATAGGTTATGTTTCTTTAATGCAAAAAGCTAGCTGAAAATCAGGTATGAGTTCTGATCTGGAATCAAAGGGATAGTTAACTAGAAGTCAAGACATAGTCAAGACTTCACTTAAGGAGACTAATAGATATATGTTTTTTTTAAGATGCTTTGATAGCAATCTTCTGACCTCTTGGGGGGATAAAAGATAATACAGGTCCAATGCGATGCAGACCTTATATGGAAGAATCACTATACTGCTGATCACCAGAATTTTGCTTTGGCTAGCAGTCCTAAAGGAGAAAAATACAGTAAGTTTTTAAAACTCCTACTCCTCACTGGGAAGAAAAATAAAACAGGGCAAGGAGGAGAATGTCTTGCCATGAACATGAGTGATCATGGAGACCCAGTTGTCAGCTCAAACTGCTAATGCTAAAACTCCACTGTATTAGTAGAAAGCATAACTCCTTTGCTATGGAACTCTGAACATTTACCTCTGCATTTCTTAAAGTGATTTCATGAATTAGTGAATGGTAGACTTTTATTATTTCAGTGTATTCTGACTAGTTACCAAGTCATCTTTTAAAACACCCTTGATTAGTTTTAAATTAGGCCTACTTATGAGACAAATAATTTGAAGTACTAAAACAAATATTTTATGTGAGGCTTCTTATAGGAAGCATTTTGGTTATTCTGTTTTCCTTTTTTTTTTTTTGTAGCTCGTAACACTTCAAAACCTGATTGCAACTTTAAATAAGTCAAAATACGAAGAAGCAATAAACTTCCACAAGATTAGAGAGACTAGTGTGTCTGTGTGAAGAAAATATATTAAAATGTATTATGCTTTGATTAATCCACATAAACTTCAAATAGAATGCTAATTATACAATACTGTGCTTCATCAGAGAAATCAATTACTTTTAAACTGATGTATGTGAGGCAGCGAGTTACGTTATCAAGCTCTACTTTGAAGACAAGCCAACAGAGAGGAAAATGATTACAGGTCACGTCCTTTCGCAGAAGCTTATTTACCATGAACATTTTTTCCTGTTGTCAAATGCTAACCTTTCTTAGACTGTCACTGATGTAGTTGAATATAAAGTTGTCTTTCTTGAAAGTTTGATTTATATTACAGCAGCAACCATTTGGTTGGTCATAGAAATGTAAAATGATTTTGAAACAGATCCTGTGAGGTCTTCTGAATTGAATTTGTATGATTTTATTTTTAATGCAGTTTATTGTTTGCCTATGACATGCAATTGTCATCTCTGCATGTAGTTTTTTCCTTTAGTTGGAAGTGCTGGCTTCTTTAAACGTGATTACAGTTGTTGGTTTGCTAATCCTGTGAGTCAGTCTACACTAAACAAGAAGCTTATATCATACCCTTGGCAGCTTCAATAAAAATTAAAAAGCTTGCTTTACTGTAGAGATTGTCAAGAGTGGAAATAATATTTGTCCACTTGGACAGCTTGCTTTTGTAGTCACTAAATGAAAGTTGAGATTCTGTCTCTTCCTTGAAAGCTTCTATGTCAAGAAGGTAATTTGGACTGTTTGTGGTTTGACAGGGATTATTAAAATCAGATGAAGTGAAGGGAAGGAAGTGTGAGAAAGCAAAATTGACAGTGACACTCTCTATTATTTGCAGCTTGGATCATGATGACTATGTTGATATGATAGATTCTAAATGTTAGGTTCACTGCTGGGATATGTTAAACAGCAAATACAGTAAAATGCAGTTATAGATGATTTTTCTGACTTAACACCAAGCCATTCAGCACTTATTTTCATTGGAGAATATGAAGGGGGGAGTGTAGCAAAGAAAGAGAGCAAAGAAAGGCAAACAGAAAGAAAAAGGAGGTGGTTCCAGAGTGAATTTAATTTTCTCCTTTGTGATTTGATTTAGGTAACAGCACATTATTGTTTCTTTGAGTCCATGCAGTTTGCTAGTATACTTCAGAGGGAGTAAAACTGAGAACTGGTCGTAAGATTTCTTTTCCAGTTCCTGGAATTTTGGTAGGAATTTTCTTAGCATTTATAATTTTTCATAAAGTAAGCTCAAGTCTTAAAGATTGCTGTTTCACATCAATTTTTCATGACTTGCATCTTGCATGTTATTTTTAAATAGTGATCTTTTCTGCCACTTCAAGATAAATAATTTAAAAACTTAAATTATTGCAATATTCATATAGCTGAATTTTTAATTGCTGAAGATACATTAGCTGCACACTATGTATCTTTCAGTGTCTAGTGAATATGCAATGTATTATTTAATCTTGATCCTTTGTTTTATCTCTAGATTGTATAGGTAAACTTTCAATTTTTGAGCAGGCAAGTCAGTGCAGAAGTCAGACATCTGATTAGTCAAGTTTGAAGATTGTTCTCATTTCTATATGGTTGCCACTTTTATTTTCCAGCATGAGAACTTTGTGAAAAATTCAGGTTTGGGCCAGTACTCAGTGCAGAGTCTTACTGATTTAACAGGAAATTAGAGAACTGAAAGGAAAAATGGTGACACATAAAAGCCTTTGCTCTTGTTTAGCGCAGACATAGCTTCATATCTTTCAAACAACGTCATAGCTGAAAATGCAATGTTTGAACAGTTAAACCGTGCCAGAGTAGCAAGGCCGTCTCTCATCTTCACCTATCTTCACAGACTAGTGAAGCATATTAGCATCCAGAGTGATTCATCTCCCAGAACAAAAGGGGTGAGGGAGCAGAGTGACTGAGGGAAAAGAGGTTACTTGGAGTTGTTTGCAGACATGCAAAATAAGGACTGACACGAGATCAGAGGGTGCTGTTGAAAATGGAGCTGGGGCACTGGTAAAGCAGGTGCTCCAGTAAAGGAGCACGCAGAAGCTGTAATTGTGAGAGAAGGGTGCAAAGCCCTTCTGGTGGCATGGAAGAGAGAATGTAGGTCACAAACAACCACTCTGACACAGACCCGGAAATAGAAGAGAATTTAAAATGTGTGCGTAGGACAGCCTTAGAGGGAGGTAACAGACATATCAGTGAGATACTCTGTGCAAGAAACAAATTTGCAGTCGCAGAAGCCTGTACTTGATCAATCAAAAAGTTAGGTTAGTATTGCAGTTTTCTGTTTTGATGGAAGTACTACATACCAGAATGCGATCCCTCCTCATTTCTGCTTGATGCTAGGCATCGTGGAATACAGTCCTTAAGCAAATTGTCTGAAAACATAAACAGGACAAAGGAAAGGAGAGGAAGAGTGTTCCTGCTTTAATCAAATAGGTGATCTACCCAATTCATATGCTATATATGTGTTTAGCAGAACTAGGAATTGAACTCTGCTCACGAGAGCGTAACACTTGCAACTAAATATTTGTGTTTGTATTTTCATGATTTAGGGAACTACAGGTAGATATGTTGGTAGCGTATAGAATGCTGACGAATCAGTCCAGTTTCACATTCCAAAGCAATACTTTACTGTTTTGACATTAAAAAACAATGTACTTAGTTTTTAATTATCAGTCATTATCACGCAAGATTAAAGCAGTCCTTAAGAAGTGACTGTTTAAGAGGGCTGTGAGTTTGCAGTACTGCAGAGCTAATGCAGCATAGCCACCACTGATGGCTTAGGTCCTCCATTGTCTTAGTCGCTGAAGTGGGCAGCATCGAGCTCTTTAATGAGAGAAAGAGTGAAACTAACAGGCAACATTTTCCCTTCCTTTTGCTTCTCTTCCTTGCTGTTTAATACTTCTTACTCACCTCATCAAAGAGAAAGGGAGAATCTCATTTGCTCTCAACATAATTTTATTTTTCTAGTATCAGGACTTGTTCTGATTTTGCCATACCGCTTTTCTATTTATTCAGTACAATTATTCTGTTTCCAACAGACATCTTTTCTGCTTTATCTGTATCTCTTATTTTGCAAATGTTCCCGTTTGCATGTTTTCCTGAACCTCTTATGTACCACTGTACAGTAAATTTCTATTTGCTCCCTTGCAGTTGTGTTCTTTTGGTTAGCTAAGTTACAAAATGCGTCCACATTTTCCAGGTTATGCTGTTAGAAGTGTTACAGTGCTACAGGGTGCTCATGCACTGTCACCCCTTACACTATTTGAGTGAACTTGTATCTGTTTTCGGTGCAAAGAAATATTAATTATTTTGTACTTGGAAAGGTGAAGATATTCTTGCTCTGTCTACAAGCATGTATTTGACAGTCCTGCGGTGTTCATTTGCAGCTGTCAGCTGGCATTGTAGTACTAATACTGAGAGGTGACGGGGTACATTTGAGCCATAGTAGTTTGTCACCTGGCAAAAAACAATCATGGAGAAGTTAGGGGCAAAGAGGGTGACCCAGAGAGAGGGGAAGCAAGCTAGCTATCAGCTATATAATTGCCAAGCATTTATTGGTTCTTAGAGATCTAGGTAGTCCTTCAGCTACTGATAGGACATAATTCATTGTAAACAGCATTGTGTTTCAGCTGTGCATTATGTAGTCTGTTGCAAACTATTAATCATAGCATGAAAGGGTTATGTATAAGTAAAAGACAGTCTCCTTCAAAGAAGTTGAAAGGATTTTTCTTTTTTTTTTTTTTTCCCCTCAGTGAATTTAATTCGAGGACAAAGAGTGACAAATGTCCACTGCATATATTTGTTTCTGTATCTCTATTCAGGAGCACAGCCTGTGTTGTTGTTCATTGTGATATTCTTTAATTGCTGTGTGTACAAGTACTTCCAAATGCAAAATTTCAGAAGTAATGCAAATTATACAATACCTAATTAGAAGAATATTCAAAATTCAGGTTACAGGTTGTGTGGAATTGTTCTAGGTTAGTAAGAGTTGACGGAGAAGCTGCCCTTCTTGAATATGCAGAGTTAGCATGTTGCTCAGTGAAATGCTCAAATACATCTCTGTCTCCTGATCTCTAGTATTCCTCAGATGGGAAGTTAGTTGAATAGAATCCTAGAATGATTAAGGTTGGAAGAGACCACTAAGATCATGTAGTCCAACCGTTAACCCATCATCACTTGGGAGTTGGACTCGATGATCTCCCGAGGTCCCTTCCAACCCCTACAATTCTGTGATTCTGTGATCACCATGCCCACTAAACCACATCCATCAGAGCCATCTACCCTTTTCTTAAAAACCTCCAGGGAAGGTGACTCTACCACCTCCCTGGGCAACCTATTTCAATGCCTGACCACTCTTTCAGAGAATAAATGTTTCCAAATATCCAACTCGAACCTCCCCTGGCTCAGCTTGAGGCCATTCCCTCATCCTATCACGGTCACCCAGGAGAAGAAGCTGACCCCCACCTCACCACAGCCTCCTTTCAGTCAGCTGTAGAGAGCAATAAGGTCCCTCCTGAGCCTCCTCTTCTCCAGACTGAACAACCCCAGTTCCCTCAGTTGCTCCTCATAAGACTTGTGCTCCAGATCCTTCACCAGCTTCCTTGTACTTCTTCGGACATGCTCCAATGTCTCAATGTCTTTCATGTAGTGAGGGGCCCAAAACTGAACTCAGTTGTCTTAGTTTCAGTTGGGACTGAAGATGTTTTTCCTCATAGTGTCTGGTATGATGCTATGCTTTGGCTTTAGGAGAAAAACAACACTGATAAGACACTGATGTTTCAGTTGTCACTGAGCAGTGCTGTACAGAGCGAAGGACATTTCTCAGCTTCTCCTACTGTCCTGCCAGCGAAGGGATTGGGGGCACAAGGAGCTGGGAGAGGGCAAAACCAGGACAGCTGACCTAAAATGGCTGAAGGGATATTCCATACCATATGACATAGTGTGAAAAAACTACAGAACTGAGGGGAGTTGGCCGAGGGAGCTGCTGCTGCTCAGGGACTGGCTGGGCATCGTTTGGTGGGAGGTGGGCAATTGCTTTGTGCATCAATAGCAGTCCTTTTCTGTCTTAGTAAATTGTTTTTGTCTCAACATATGAGTTCTAATTTTTTTCTGATACTCTCCCCCATCCCACTGGGAGGAGGGGGAGTGAGTGAAGGGCCGTGTGGTGTTCAGCTGCTGCTGGGTTAAACCACAACAGTACTTGAGGTGTGACCTCATCAGTGCTGAGTACAGGTGGTCAACCACTTCCCTAGTCCTGCTGGCACGCTGCTGGCTCGTGTACAGCCAGCTCTCCACTAACTCCCCCCGATCCTTTACCTCTGCTCAGCTTTGCAGCCACTCTGCCTCAAACCTGGGGTTGTTGTGACTGAAGTGCAGGACCCGGCATTTGGTCTTGTTAAAACTCATACAGTTGGCCTCAGCCCATTGGTCTAGCCTCTCTAGATCTCTCTAGCCCTTGTCCTGTTCACTACACTCCCTGACAAAAAGTCCCTGCCAATCTTTTTTCTGTAGGCCCCCTTTTAAAGTACTGTAAGGCCACTGTGAGTTTCTCTCCAGAGCCTTCTCTTCTCTAGAATGAACGCCAGCTCTTTCAGTATCTCTTCAGTAGAATCACAGAATGTTCTGATTTGGAAGGGACGCTTAGAGATTGTCTGTGAAATTTCTTGTTACTTGTTCATGTTAGCGTGCAATAGCTGTACTGAGTTTTATTCTTAATGTAAACAAAAGAAATGTATTTCACAATTTATGTGATTCTTTACTTCAGTTGTAATACGTGTTCATCTTTTGGCATAATTTAACATTTCAGTTTGCACTGAAGTGTATAGTCCAGTATCAGTTCCTTGTATACTTCCCGTACTTAATGCAGGACTTTAAACTGTGGGAAAGGTGTATGTTTAATTATTTTATTTTATTTTATTTTAAGAAAATAATAAAGTATTTGTGATTGTTTGTTTTCCCCACACTAAATTTGTATTCAGCCCAATGTAAAAGAAGAGATCTTGAATGTAGTTAAACATCATTTCAAAACAAATGGAGATAAAAGTCACTATAGATTTTGTTAAGCCTCTGGTCAGCAAAATCTAGCACACAGTGATTAGAAACACTTTTTGTTGATTTCTAAGGATAATTTCCCTTTAGGTTTCTGTTAGTGTTTCATGTGATGGAATGATTTCCTAGTATGTGGTGACTTCTGTTTCCAGAACCACTAGCAGCAGAAACTAATGCTTCATTATTATTTAATGTATGTTGTTATATATTTGAGTGAACCAACATGTCCCTCTCCTTGTGATACCAGCTATTAAAAGCTTGTAGAAATAGATTTTCTATTTTTGGATTAATAGATAATAGAGATGATCTACAATAATAATTATAGATAATTATATCTATAATTCTGTCTATTATATCTGTAATAATAGATTTATTTCTGCTTGTTGAAATAAGCAGAGAATTTTTATTTTTTTTTAATGAGTGCATTATATACAGTAAGCACTTTTTGAGCTTTGAAACTTCTTGGTAGGCTGTCAAATGTAAAATGAAGTTCTGTATTTCAGAAGTCAAGTAAATGAAATTTTGAAATTGAGTAAAAAATGTATGACAAACATCAGCGTTTTGTGTTTTTCTCTCCCAAATGTCACTGTCCCATAATAATTATTTTAATACAGGAGACGATCTGCTTCTTATGTAGCAGGGACTCCCATATGTGTAATAAGGTTTTTGAGAAAAGACTGAGCCCTATTGGTAGCGTTGAACTGAGACTTCTGAAACATGGAGTAGCTCTTAAAATTGATTATATGAAAAGGGAGATTCCTATATACACTTATTAAATTATGCTCATCTGCAGTTCAAGTACCTGTTTGTTAATCAATATAGATAACATCCAAATTCTCTAACAGCATCTTATTGATCCATTACTCAAAACAGAATGACAATTGTTTTATGGTTCCTATTCTATTACCTATGATAACAATGTAAGCATGATGACTAATCTGCACATTAGGAAGAGATTGTGAGTAGAAATCTGAAACTACATGTGATTTAAGTTAGATTTAGAAATAAGTCTCTAAAAATAAACAGCATTGTTTGTAAGTAAGATGACAATGGATCTGTCGTAATATAATTGTTTTAAATAAGAGTAGATGTTATTGTCGGTAAATGGACTTAACTTCCAAAAAGAAAGCCATTTTTTGTTTCCTCTTCATTTCTGAACTTCTCATGCAACATAGAATCTGCAAAATAACCTTTGAGAACTTGCTCAGAAACACAGAGAAGAATGTGACATGATTTTTTTTCTGGGCAGCCACCTCTTGATGGCCCTGCCTGAGCAGGGGAGTTGAACTGGATGACATTCAGAGGTCCATTCCAACCTCAACTATTCTGGTTGCCAGAAGAGCATCCTACTTGCAATTCAGTTAGAATCATAGAATGGCCCGGGTTGGAAGGGACCCCAAGGATCATCAGGTTCCAACCTCCCTGCCACAGGCAGGGCCACCAACCTCCAGATCTGGTGCTAGATCAGGTTCCCCAGGACCCCATCCAACCTGGCCTTGAACACCTCCAGGGTCAGGGCATCCGCAACCTCTCTGGGCAGCCTGTGCCAGCACCTCACCACTCTCTCAGTAAAGAACTTCCCCGTGACGTCTAATCTAAACCTTCCCTCCTTCAGCTTAAAACCATTCCCCCTTGTCCTATCACTATCTACCCTTGTGAAAAGTTGATTCCCCTCCTGTTTACAATCTACTTTTAAATAGTGGAAGACCTCTGTGAGGTCCCCCTGCAGCCTTCTCTTCTCCGTGCTGAACAAGCCCAGCTCCCCCAGTCTGTTCTCGTAGGGGAGGTGCTCCAGTTGTCCACAGTTGCCCTGTGATGATCCATTTATTGTACTGCATTTAGATAACAGGAAGTCTTTTAGATCTGTGTCTTCTTTTTTTGTAAGGTAGTTTCCAAGTACTTTATCTAGATGTCTCTGTGGTCTTTGGCTAGTAGATGCTGTTGTACTTCTCCTATAAGCACAAGCCACATTCTGTTCATTTCTCACTTGCATCTTCATTCAGTTCCTTTTTGCAAGAAGTCTTTGAAGACTTTCTAACTTCCCCTGCTTTCCAAGATCTCCAGCTAACACAAATCTAATAGAGCAAAGATTGTCTACACAAAAAGTGGTAGTCACTATCACTGGATGCTGTAATCAGGACCTCACCTTGTGCTTTGTGATCCTCACAAGAGGACTGATGCTTATCAAATGTCTTTTTGAAGCCACCGTATCTTCTTCGCATTATCATCTAAGGGCACAGGATCATCGTTTTCCACATGTTCCAGCATCACAGCACAACTTGTGTCTTTACTGAGGAATACCTAATGTTTTAATTGTTTGTCTCTTATATTTGAATAGAGATTCAGAGTAAGCTCAGCAGAGTCAATTACAGTGATTTTCTTTTCTATTTGTTAAATTAGTTTATTGAAACTTACAAGAACTTAATTTTCACTGGGGCTGTTACGGGCCAAATTGCCGATTCAAAGAATACTCCTTAAAACCAAGTGGTGTTACGAAGCAGGCTTTCTTTGTTAGGGCACTGGATGCACAGGGGAGTCAGCTCCACCTAAATGTGCATACCCAGTTCAAAAGATCATAGAATTGTTCAGGTTGGAAGGGACCTCTGAGATCATCTTGTTCCAACCCCCCTGCCATGGGCAAGGACACCTCCCACTAGACCAGGCTGCCCAAAGCCCCATCCAGCCTGGCCTTGAATACTTCCAGGGAGGGGGCATCCACAACTTCTCTGGGCAACCTGTTCCAGTGTCTCACCACCCTCACAGGGAAGAATTTCCTCCTTATATCTAGTCTAAATCTACCCTCTTCCAGTTTATAACCATTACCCCTTGTCCTGTCATTACCNAAATTGCCTCGACTCGGGTGCAGGACCTTGCACTTGGCTTTGTTGAACTTCATGAGGTTGGCATGGGCCTGTCCTGATCCCTCTGGATGGCATCCCTTCCCTCTGGCGTGTCAATTGCACCACACAGCTTGGCATCATCTGCAAACTTGCTGAGGGTGCACTCGATCCCTCTGTCCATGTCACTGACAAAGATGTTAAACAGCACTGGTCCCAGTACCGATCCCTGAGGAACACCTCTCGTCACTGGTCTCCATTCGAACGTTGAACCATTGACCGCAACTCTCTGAGTGCGGCCATTCCGCCGATTCGTTATCCAGTGAGTGGTTCGTCTGTCAAACCCATATTTATCAACCAGGATGTCGTGCAGGACAGTGTCAAACGCCTTGCAGATCTTTAGCTTGTTTACATTACTTGTATTACATATGTAATAGTTGTCCCAGAAAGCACATACATATTCAAGACTTTTCCCCCCCACCATTAACATAAGGTTCTTTCTGGGACACCCAGTGGTTACCTCAGTGTGCCCTTTAATTCCTCTTTTCCGTATTAGCGATGCTTGGTTTTTTTTTTTTGTTTGAGCATGAAGGGGTAATTGTAACTGATTCATATGTTTGGAGCAGTCTTGTGGAGTGATCTTGTTCTGTAGACAGGAGCCTTTTGCAAGCAATCTATCTGCTGTTATCCAAAAATTGGTATGCTGTTTTGCAACAAGGCTTCTACTCCTTTGCAAAACTTGGGTGAAATTGGCTAATGTTAAGAAAGACAAATAAACAGACGTAACAGTTGCATAATCCCCATTTTCTTTGGAAAGTAGGCTGGAAAGCAGGAACATAAAAATTTTTGAAGCAGAATAGGAGATGAGAAGGGTTACGGTTAATTCATGTATTAAATTGAGAAGAGTTTAATACAAAAAAAAAAAGGAGCAGGAAATATCTTTTTTTCCTCTGCATTCCACATTTATATGTTTTAAGAAAGAAAAGATTATGGACGATGAGGAGGAAGGTGTTAATGGGTAGGATTCCATGGTTGTCACTTATGCTATGCTGGAAAACTTTTTTTTAATAGAAAAGTTAAGTAATCTTTAAGATTATTTAGTCTTACTTTGTCCACTTGTCCCCTTACAGTTTGTACAAAACAAAATATTCTCAGCCAAAGCACTGGGTCTCTCCTGGGCTTCATCATGAATTTGGTGGTATACTTGGAATGAGATAAGTGTATGGTTCTTACAAATTCAAAGATGAAAACTGCATCTTTAAGATAAGTCTGATTTGATCTATTGGCTACTTTGAAGATTTGAATGAGAAACTGACTGAGAAGGTAGTTGTCTCTATTGCATGATCTTAGATGTTGATTGAGTATGGGAGAAGCAGGCAGACACATTTTACTCATACAAGGCTTTGTCTTGTAAGCTTGGAAATACGCAACACATTCTAGATCATATGTGCTCCAGTGTAAAAGATAAAAGAAAGTAGAATATTGTTACCTTTATTAATTTGTTTAGAATGGAAGCAGAAGCTTAATGGTGTTTATGAAGTTGAAAATTATAGGTAAAACAGAGGATGTAACTTCATTATAACTTCATTATCCTGTAGAACCTTACTGAGCATGAAGCAGTATGACATGAACTCTTTTGAAGTTGTTATAGCTGCAAAAATTAATTCAAACTTTTGATTTAAGTAATTAAAGATTAGAAAAAGGAAAGAAATTAAGAACATCGAAATTTAACCTCATGTCCCTTGTCAGTAAAACTTTTTATATGATTATGTATAGAATTTATTAAGAAGCTTTAGTAACAGTATTTTGGGAAAAAATAATCCATAATATGTATATTGCTAAATTAGCCTTTAAGATCATGACTATAAACTTGGGCCCAACTAAGAGGCAACTCTATTTGAGTGTTTCTGTATTTCATTTTTATAGAATTGGCATTTTTCAAACCCCTCTGCTTTAAACTGAGAAGTAATGGAAGAAAATAGGATGTCCAGGAGTGAAGGTACTTTTTAAAAGCTGTGGTCACAGACTTTTTTTTGTAATCCTTTTAAAATATAATAGTTTCATTGGAAGACTGTTGCCTGTAAAAATTCCAACAACTCTGTATATGATCTTCTGAACTATAAGACCTCAAAGGTCTTGAAATTTCTTTCCTTTAAATACCTTTGTCCTCAAAGAGTATTGTGCCAGGATGGAGAATTTTGTGAAAAACCAGAAGAGAAAAGGCTTTTATGAGCAAGTACAGAAGTATCTAGTATGTATTTGCTAAGTTTTTAATGGAAAATGGCATATGTTAGGTTCTTTACCAATGTGTTAAAAGATTAGTTCCTTCAGTACAGTCCTAATAAATCTGTACAATTTTAGACATTAATGACAAGCAAGATAAGAATGCTAAAGCAGGTGGTTTTGAGAATATAGTTGTGAGGAATTTGGGGATTTGTTAAGTACTACTTTCTGTGTTTGTACGTGAAAGAAAGTTAAAAAACCTCACATATTAACCCTAAATAGCATCTCCTTCTGCCACAAACAAGCAGACAATTCTGCAGTAGATGCACCATTATTCTCACATACAGCAGATTTCTTTTACTTTTGTCCTTCAGGAAAAAAACACACCACGCAGTATTTCTGGGTAAACTAAGCCTTAAACCATTTCTGAAGAAGAAAGCATTATACCAGGTTTGTTTCTTTTTTAAACTTATTAGATATAATAGAAATAACGTCATAAAGAGCAGAGGCGTCTTGCATCCTTCTTTTATTTTTACTACAGAATGCTGGAAAAGAGGGGGGGAAAGTGAGGCAACTGTTACAAACGTTTTTTGTAACAGTTACAGTTTAACTGTAAAGACTAATAAGAAGGTGAGGAAGGCTGCTGACTTTTCTCAGCTGGGCTGTGTAATGTTTGTGGATTTCTTGTCTAAGAATGACTGGTTGGTTGATAGATCCTGGATATTTCAAGCTCTGTGAATTCAGCTGTGAGGAGGTTAGCTGAGAGAGAGGGATGATACCAGAGTGTTTCACTCAAGAGCATCTCAGAAAATGACCATTTCTTTTCTGAAGGTTATGAAGTTATGTTGTGCTGTATTACTTTAGTTGACATAACTCCTTAGAAGTTTCTTTGCAAATCCAGATGGCGTGTTCCTCTTTTCAAGTCACTGCCTTTGACCAATAGTGTTTAATTAAGGTTGTGTAAACAAGGATTGTCTCTGTGTCTTTGAGCATCTCTTACCAATCTCAAGTAGAAGGGAAATGAAGAAAGCAGTGCTGATTCCATTGCTTTGTTTTTTCTGTATTTTACTTTGTGTGACCTGATGAATGCAGGCAAAGCAGTAAGGAGAACTCGCAGATCTTAATTTTAAATTCTTGCATGAACAGGCACCTAGGAAACAGGACAAAGCAACGTAGTCTGGAGAAACCACAGATATTAAAAGCAATAGCATACCGTAGTTGTCAGAAATGCACATTAGCTGTTTCTTCATATAGGAAGATTTCTATGAAAGCTACATAGCTAGTCTGTTTTCAAGATAGGGGAAAATGTGTTATAGGTATGATGATTAAAAACTAGAGAGTGTAAAATTAACATTTAAATATAAAACATCTGCAGGAGAAACATTATAAAATGTTTTTACTAAAACTTGCTTCAAAGTTATGTGTCAATCAAAAAATTATTTAAATACTACTCTCAGAAACACACAGAATCACAGGATCATAGGGATCGGAAGGGACCTCTGGAGATCATCTAGCCCAACCCCTGCCAAAGCAGATTCCCTACAGCAGGCTGCACAGGTAGGTGTCCAGACGGATCTTGAACACCTCCAGAGAAGAAGATTCCACAACCTCTCAGGGCAGCCCATTTCAGTGCTCCGTCACTCTCACACTGAGGAAGTTTTTTGTCATGTTCAGATGGAACCTCCTGAGTTCCAGTTTGTGCCCATTGACCTTTGTCCTGTAGCTGAGCACTGCTGAAAAAAGCCTAGCCCCATCCTCTTGACATCCACTTTTTCGATATTTGTAAGCATTGATCCTCTTCTCTTCTCCAGGCTGAACAGCCCCAAATCTCTCAGCCTCTACTTTTGGTATACATTGCATGTTTTTGTTTCTGGTACTATTATTTTTGTAAAAGCTGCGTATGCTTTGGCAAAATCTGGAAAACAGATGAATATGAAAGGTATCTGGATAATTTAAATAGAAATCTTGTCTACCTGATTATTAACACGATTATTAACAGAACTCAAAAAGGTTTGCTATTTTATAGTTGGAAATTTAAAATTCTTCCTTTTTTTTTTCAACAGTCTTTATTTTAGACAGTGATACAATTTTGAAAGGATTTTTACCATGCTAAATTGAGTAAAAAGCTTTTACTGTGTCAAAGTAGAGCTCTAGAAGTAGCAATTTTTAAACTTAGTTATTGTGTAAGCCCTATGTGATTTCCAAAAAACTTTAAATATTCAGCGATGCAGAGTCCAGAACAGTAGGAATTTCATATTGAATATTATCTCAAGCCATTGCCATCTCTACTGCTGCCTGCCGTGTGATTGCAGATGACATCTTCTGTGCTGTGAAGTGGCTGGGAACAGTTGTGCAGCTAAAGATAGATAAGGGAAGTCATTGTTAAGATGATGCTTCGAAAGTGTAAGCTCAGTGATGAAAAATCTTGTCAATTCTCTCATCCCCTTTAGTTTTACAAGGATGCTAGGCCAATAAAGAGATATCTCCTGTAAGATAAGAAGCAGTATCAGAAAAAAAAGCTTCAGTGATTTGGCTAGCTCTGTGTACATACATTGCTGCAGTTTGAAATGTCTCCGTTTACAAATCACAGGTACACTGACATCCTCTTTTTAAACTAATGTTAATGATAATAGTTTTCTTTTATTGTCCTGGATACATGCGGAATGAGAACTCTAGGTATAAAAGTTATAAAACGTGAAAGTAAGTTTTCAAATAGTTAGATTGCCAGTAAAGCAAGAGTTCAGAAAGTTTGATTGCCAGGGTGCTTAAGTTGCACAAAACTGAAGCGCAGAGCATTATATGCAGGGGAGAAAAGAAGTTACTAAATGAATAAATGTATTAGGTAATAGTTTCTAAATACTTTCATGTGTGCAAATTATTATTTAAATTCAAAATACAAATAGTTATTTAAAAGTTATCTTGAAAAATACTAAAGACAGCATTTAAACTATTTAGAGATAGATGTCTTATTACACAAGAGCTAAAATAATATATTGGCATTAACTGAATGAAATTAATGACAGGTCTTGAGTTCCTGTTTAACTCTTGAATGACTTTTTAAAGACTGAATTGTAGAGTTGTAGAATAATGAGATTCAGCTTACACTAATCGTGGTTTAAAAATGCATCATTTGAACAAAGCAATACCAGCCTACCATTTTTTTATCCACTGAAGGGGTTTGTCTATACATACATGCTGGTCATGGTAAATAACAGAAGTCACAATGCAACAAAACATTTTTTTCTTCTGTAAATTATCATAACCAATTTGAAGACTTTTTTTTTCTTCTCAACAAAAACAAGGTTGGTATTTCATTCTCTATCTTTTTCAAAACACTTATTAAAATTATTTGGAGTTCATTTAATTAAGATTGTTGATTTTAAGTCTACTCAAATCTGTTAAATGTTACTTCATGTTCTGGCTTTGACAGGTTAAAAATACTGAGAATTAAGACCTCTTACCCAAATGTGCATCATTCGCTTATTGTGAGAACTCGTAAATTGTTGGTTCCATTGAATATGTGCCAATGCTAAAGTAGTGGATTATGTTTAGGTTTACACAGTAATACGTAAACTATATACATACTACTGTGTGTATAGAAGCTATGTCTGGATTTTATTGAAAACATAATGATTAATTTTATCTTTTTTCGGAATACCTACTGTGTAATTTCCTCAACAGGACCCTCAATGTTTGGCCAATCTCTCTTTGGATCTATATGGTATTAAATGGTACACTGCCTAAAGCTTCTTAGTTTACATAGAATTTACATAAATATATGTGACCATTTGAACATTTGGACATTTGAAAGCACAAGAAGGTTTAACAAAGTGTAATTAAACACTGTGAAGAACTATGTCTAAATTTAAACTTACTGCTTCAGTTCTGCTACGATTTTCTTCAATACAGATGTACTAAATTTTTTTTCAAGAGGGCCTAAAGGACCGAGCTGATTGATTTTCCATTACATTTAGGCAATTGACTCAGGACAAATGAACTTTAATACCATATTTAGACTTTTTTTTTTACCCTCCAGGTTATATGTCACTATAACAAAAAATTTGCCTGGCATTCCCAATGGTTGATTACTGTCCTGTGTTATCTGAAACCCACTTGAAGTCAAAACAAAAATCTTAGCTGCCTAAGGTGCTGTAGCGAAATATAGGAGTAACAAGTATTTTGAGTATTTATTATTCATCAACAAAAAAGTCTGTCACCATTTACAAAATTGCTAGAAATGTTCAAGCTAGAAATCTGTTCAAGTCTGAGATTCATGCAACTTCTTATAAAATCTTTGTCTAAGAAAAAATGTTTATTATGGTAAATATAACCACTACAAATGACAAATTAATCTTACCAATTCCTTGGAATTTCCTTGTATGTCATTAGCAGAAGCTTTTTCACAACGATAATGTATATTGAATTGTTCTATCAGAATGAGGAAATATCCAGTTTGACCTAATTATCCTTCTTCCAACAGTAATGTTTATTGAATAGCTCTATCAGAGTGAGAAAATATCCAATTTGACTTCATTATCTTTTTAATTATGACTTCTATGAAAAGATTCCTTCCTTTTAACTGACATTGAAAAAGAAAAAAAAAAAACACAAAAAAAGAAAAAGTGTTCCTAAAGGGATTAAAAAGAAAAAAAAAGTAAACACTATATGAGTTGAAAAATCAGTAAGTATATGTCTGTTACATCAACTCGAAACTTCCATTGTGTTTTTTTGAATAGGCCTCATTGTTTCTGATAAAAATCAGTTATTTATTATTAGGCTTGTTAGAAGTGGTGAATTGTTACAGTGAAGTTAAATCGTATTGATTCTGTGGATTAAAATAAATGACCTGAAAGCTATTTCTTCTTAAGCTACCTACCATACATAGGCTAGGTTTCCTTAGTGGTTACCAAAAAGATTGACAGTTATGTCATTTTAATGGTGATGGATGGTTCTCTAATACATTTTGGAAACAACTATACCTGTTGCAGTTAGTGACACACTGAGCTACGTGTGAATCAGATTCTCCAACATCAGCTGTCTCCGAACATGTTTCACTGTAGCAATTAATAGAAATACAATAGAACGATACTATTTATGCAGCATAAAAACGATTGTTAAGAAGGGATGGATGATTAAATCTAAAAAACTTTCAAGGAATTAGGAGTTTCTAAGCCAGATTTTCTCCCCATATCATTAGCAATAATAAAAAATTGAATAAATGGATTTAGTTATTAACAAAAATTATTTTTCAGCCATCAGAGGAGAGCTGCACCATAGTGTCATTCAGGGATCAGCAGTGACTGGCTGCTCCCTGAGGGATGGGAGAGAAGGGGACCAGGGACCTTGACAACCAGCATGCATCCCACCACCCCAGGGGAGGCAAGTGAGCAGGCCCTGGAGTGGTGGTCTGCTTCAGCAGAGCCTCTGCTCATCGGGCAGGCAACCTACCCAGGGCCCTGGCACTGGTTGCACTGAATGATAGTGGGCTTTCTGTTCAAGTTGAAGTAATATTTCTATCTTGATGTACTTACTCTTTCCTTCTGAAACATTTTTGCTTTTTGATTCTTCACATGATAGTCTTATATTGCAGAAATACTTAGTTTTTTGTATGAAAGAGTTAACTACTGACCACATAAAACAGTATTTGAAAATTGGTTAATCAAATGCTGCTTTTTCCCCCATAAACCAAGACTGAAAGAAATAATTACTTTGTTTTGACAAGTGAACTGAACAAGTATGACACATAAGTCTTACAGGAATGCATATGTGAATACTGGGCTGTCATGTTTACAAGGTGATTTTTTTCATATGATGAATTTTTTAAGCAGTAAGTGGTCTGTAAACTGTACTGGTATTTTTCTATGAAACATTAGTTGTGCAAGGAAAAAATAAGAAACATATATTGAATTTTGATTGCACAGCTATTTTATGAAAAATTTGAATCGTTCAAAGGCGTGATTTTTTTGTTACGTTTTACACTAATCATTGACTATTCTGCAAGAATAGTTCAATAAAAGATGGGTTTGGTTTATAGGTATTGAATGGAGTTAGTGTCTATATAAACTCAAGTAATTCTCAAGACAAAGGGTATGGATTTGTGTGACCATACTATTTATATTCAATATAAATAGTACCATATATGAGTAAACAACTTTATTTTCAATATTCATTTTATCTCTGCTTCATAAAGTGCAGTTTTATCTTTCTCTATTGGTTGCAGAACTAAGCCAGCCTACTGCCTTTTTGCCAGTGGCTGATTGAAGTGTTTCAGCATTTTGGAGAGTGCTTTTTAAGTTCTGCTTTTAATTACAGTGTCTTTAATTGCAGTAACATCTGTTGAGATACTTTGAGTCTTACATTCAAAGACGGATCCTCCTCAATGTGTTATGTGATGTATTTTGTTTACATCCAGAAGGGTGACTGAGTTACAACTACATCCAAAAATGTTGAGAAGTCTTAGAATTGTTATTTGCAAAGGGGTATTCAGATTTTAAGAAATGATATATGCATGGAATATTTATTATGTTTTATACTGTTCATTCAGATGTACAAAATACTAGGTTCTAATCATAATCATTTATTAAAGGTTCTAATCATAATTTATTGCACAAACACTGTGCCTGTCTGAGCAGTTACATCTATGCCTAAAGTTGCTACTGGAATTTGGGTAATATTGATAAACAGTAGACATTAAATAGACTGGTTATTAAACTTACATTTTTTTCTTTTTCCTTAATTTCAGTAGTAAGTCATCGCTGGTTGTATAATCTATTTATTTATTTCTCAAAAAAAAAACTGAAAAAATAACTCCGCTAGTACTTTGCTTGTGATGTGATTTAGTGTCTCATTCTGTTTGAGTAGGCCAGTGATTTGCCCCTTGTTTTGGCAAAGTATTTGTCAAGTAAATCACTGAGAAATACATCTCCAAAACATGATGTCTCTTGGTTTTGGGTACATTACAGTGTTTTGATCTACGTGTTTTTAGGTTGTAGTTGTTTGCAATAATGTGCTTAAATTCAGAAAACAGTAATCACTTGGATAGAAATGTTCACACAGGAAATATATTTTCCCACTAATGTATTTGTTTTTATAGTTTCTAGTTCTCATATTGAAAATCTAATTTTAAAAAGAAAAACACTCTATAATGAAGAAAGCTACTACTCCAGTTAATAACCGATTTTTTTAAAATGAAAAGTGCAAGATGTTACGAAATTTATCTGTTTTTTACAGGTGTACCTCTCTCTGCAGAACTGTAGTCAGAAGCAGGCATAAGGTTTTCTGTTCAACATTGATTTTAAATTTTCTAGCATAAACGCTTGCCTTATTAATGTGTTTCAGAGGAGCAAAGTGTTGTAAATTTTGATACTTATATTGTGATTTTTTTTTTTTTTTGCTTATATAATCAATTTTCTGTGTGTATTTTACAGATTCTGAATATGGAGTGGGGAGGAGAGTATTCTCTTGATTCTTCCAATTTAGACTGTTTGTTAAATGTCCTCCCTGGAGAACTGGAGTTTCAACAGATCCTTAACGATATTGATGAAAAAATAAAGAAGAATTCTTCTAGGTAAAGAGAAATCTTAAAATCTTATCTAAAATCTTAGTGGATGTAATTACATTCAGGAAGAAATACACCTTTTCTTGTCTTTCTTTTCTAGTTGAGGGTTAAAATTCTGATAATTATTTCTATAGTAATTTACATTTACTACTTAAGCGTTTAACAATATTTAATGCCATTTAATTTTTGTGCTATTGTCTTTCTCTGGATGATATTTTTAACAATTGAATCATCTTAATTTTAGGAATTAAAGCAGTAGGTGTGATGCTGGAATAAGAAAATGTGTATTCCCATGGCAGTTATATTTCCTATATGTATAAGAATTTTTATTCACTAAGAGCTGCAGAATTTAAAAAATAAAATAAAATTGGAAACCATAGTGTTCTTTAAGCACTTCTAAAGAAAATAGGAAATGCAAATAATTTTTACATGTATTCTTTCTTAAATAATTCATTAGTATTTTCTTATATAATTAATTATTTTACCTATTTCAATTACATTTATGATGCATCAGATTCTAACTAGAATTTATTTTGAAATATATTTAATTATCCACTTTTTTATATACTAATTTACAGAAGTCAATGCTTTAGAAACTTTTTTTTGTTGATACTCATTTTTTGCATAACTATAGAAAAATCACTTAAACATTTTGTGCCTTCTTTATACTGTGAAAAGTGATAGCAGTGTTTTATGGCTGCACTCCTTAATTTTTTTAAATAGTTTAATCTGTGAAAGGTGTTCTTACACAAATAATAAAGTGCCTTTTTAAAAAAATAAGTGTGCATTCCGAAATATGAGAAGTAGTGTCATTTTATATTAAATTTCAAAAATATATGCCTTTGGATAACCATGCATGTTAGTAACTCGTGATTTCAAAGAATGCCCTTCATAATAGCCAGTTTAAGATTGTATAACTTTGATGAAGCTCACGTTTTTGAGAGGTCTTTGTGCCTGCTACCAAACAGTTTCCTGAATAACGGAGGTAACTCTTTGCTGTATGTCACCGAAAAGTGATTTAGGTAATTTCTGAGTCACTGTTGCATTGTTTATGCCAAGCTGAGAGATTTTTTAGGTTTTTTGTTTGCATTATTAGTATCTCACTTCAGATATCATAGGGTAGCAATGATAGTGATGGTCTGGAAAATATGCTTTGAGTTGTGGACCACTGCACAGTACAATTTTCTAGCTGTTGATGTTTATGAAATGTTGACACTTAGAGTTTCATTGATGTCATAAAATAGAGTCATAGATGTGTTTGATGTATGGTGTTACATCTCTGGCAAAAATTATCATCAACATATTTGGCAAATGTGTAAACTATATTGTCATCTCTTCAACTTAACAAGTAACACTGACTTCATCGTTTTTATGCAGAGCCAGACTGAGAGTTAGATTGATTATTATCAATATGAGTCTGTGCAAGGTATGCCTTACCACTGTGGGTTTTTTTAAATATGTGTAAAATGTGTACTACTGGTTGAGAAAAGTTTTCACTGTCTGCCTTTTAATAGTAATTTATATCAATTAGCATTTTATGTTACATTTTACATTTTTAATGCCATCACAGTGGAAATATGTACAGTTTAAGAAGGCTGATTGTCCCTCTCACAGTTATAGTCACAGAATTATAGAGTCATAGAATGGGTTGGGCTGGAAGGGACCTTAAAGCCTGTTCAGTTCCACGCCCCTGCCATGGGCAGGGGTGCCACCCACCAGATCAGGCTGCCCAGTGCCTAACCACCCTCTGAGTAAAAACTTTGCATTTCTGTTGAATTGACACTTAAGCTAGTTTTTAAACTAATTTTTAGAAGGAAAATCAGAAAGTAGCTCTGTTGCTACCAGGTGATATTTTGCTCTTGTAATTTGTCAGTTTCAGAAATGGAGAGGAGTTTCAAAGAAGATGGACAGCAGCTGATGTGACTTTTAAATTAAAAAGAGTCTTTTTATTGGTAATATATTAGAGGTAGCATGGAATGAAATCATTTTCAAGTTACCATTGATCTTTGTAAGTGGTATGATAAGAGCAGCTCTATGTGCTACAATGATACAATTCGACTACAGTCTATTTTTCATCAGATAGATTTATGATTTTATTATACCACAGAGAATAAACATAATAGTATACAGCATATATATATTTTTAAAAATAAAACATTGTGTAAGAAATTGTGATCCAAAAGTGCATAAATCACTTGAATGCTCATTTATTGCCTTCCAACTGAATAGCTTTTATAAAATTGTGTGACACAACAAATCAGATATGCTTTCCAGCACTTGAATTACTTTCGGTGTTTTTGAATTTTGTACCAATTCTGTTTGGCACTATAACAAAGGGGAAAAAATGCCATCTGTGGGAAATTGTTGTATTTCTGAGTTTTAAGGGAGTAAGTGGTTCATTCATTCACTATTGTATAGCAGAGCTCTTATTACACCTGAATGTTAACTTTATTTTTACAGTAGTTTAACAAGGCAGGTGAATATGAACTCTCAAAACCGTTGTCTTTGCTGACTAGTTTTACTTGCAGAGGTAGTGTCAGGTTATAAAGCGTGAAACTGTATTCATAATTTCATTAGGACTGCCATTTTCTTCAGTCTTTCCCCTCACATATGCTTTGATTTTCCCTGTTTTCAGAAATGAGTTATTGGATATTTTGTTTTCTCATACAGATGCCTAAGAGTTTACAGCATTTAATTTATGACTAATTCACAGAACTAAACTTTTGGCTGATACTTACAAGAAATAAGGTACAGGGTTTAAACCAAGGCTATCGTGCACAGCTTAAATATGATTGTGAGCATGAAGTCTCTTTAGCAGTTGATTTGTGTGTGTACAGTTTTCACTTCAGTGGGTAATTGGCTACTTTTTAGTGGTGATTAAGTAAGGCAGATTCTATGGGGCTGTAGGAGAGTGTGAGGTATTCCAGTGAAGTATTCTTCAACAAAAAAATTATTGATTTCAACAAAATTATTTATTAGCAATTATACTTTTCTGATGCACTGAAGACCATTATCTTTCTGGGGCTTTTCACAAAGGCTGCATTTGGCTTCAATTTGCTGAACTTCAACCTGTTTATCTAATTAACAGTAAATGAGTCATCTGGGATTTTGATTGTCTTTTTTCAAGGACTCCAGTGAGGTCACAATTAGCAAGTACTTATAGCGTTGCATCCTGTCCCATAACTGTTCATATAAATTGCAATCAGCATTTCAGTAACTAACAAGATCTTGCAGACTTTAGAATTATTTGGAAAGCACCTCAATAAGGATGCTGGTGAGATGTTTTCCTGTTCTTTTGGCTGTTGGCTTCAACCTTACTGCTGTGCATAGAAATACTTCCCACCATTAATACTTCACAACAGGAAGAGGAATTTCGGACAGGGTATTAAGCACTGATACATTTTCCTTTATCAAAGTTGCAGTACACAAGGGCTTGTGTGTTTTTAAATTGAGATGTGCCGCAAGACTTTTCTTTCCCTTTTGTATTTTGAAGAAAATTGTTCCTCTCTGAAATTTTCAGGTAGGACCTACACTTCTCTTTCTTATCGTTCAAAGGAAATAGAAAAGTCTTGGTATCTCCATCCAAAATCCCAAGCAGTGATTGAATACTTATGAGGATGTCTAACTACAGCCAACATTAGAGGACAAATATTGGTAGTAGTCACTTTGACCTAATATTTATCACAGAAAAGAAAGCCCTGACACTATGTGTGTATGTAACTTACTTGCTGTACAAGTGCATTCCTGTAGTGTTTAACAAAGAATTTAGTACTTATTAAGATACTAGAATAATGTTACTAAAAATCTTGTCAAAAAGGTATCTATCTAACCACTGCCAGGTACTAATTGCTAGGAAGGAATAGTTGAACTAAGAAAGGAATGTAATTTTATTCCTATTCAGCTTGTGTTGTCTTCATGCCTGATTGCTGAGTTCAGAACAGTTGTTTCTTACCTTCTTGCCAGCTTTCGTTCTGGAAACTATAACAATGAAAATGCCTGTGGGAATTACACTGCTAAAAGTTTCCCTGGAAGTTCTCTTACTACTCAAAAGTGTACAGCAAGTCCTCTGACACAGATTTCCAGTTGATATGATAGATTTTATATGAAATGTCCTGTATCATTAGCAGTCAAGCTTTTCAAGGAATATAAACAATAATAACGAAGTAGCCTAAAGTTAGTGCTTCTGTCTTCAGAATTATTTCATTAATTTTAAAGCAACCTACCTGTTCTTAGGAAAAGACATGTAAACTCTGATTCTAACAGCAGATCTGTGTGCATATGAGGCTCTTGAGCATAAGTAAAATGTAGTTTAAAGATTATTTCAGTTTATAGCTTAGCAGTTTAAATGTAACCAACTTCATTGTCTTTTTATGGCGGTTCCATATTCTATATGAAATAAATTGAAACAGCGCTCTTTAGGAATTGAAAGGAGTTAGAAGATCATCCTTCAACCCACTGGTAGTAATCTTAGACAATGGAGAATGATGCACAGAGACAGCAGTCCTCATTTTGGTACTGTATTTTTCAAAATGTTTTATCAGTGCATACATCAGTTCCATTATAGCACTTGGTTTGTAACTAAACGGTCCCCCAGTTTGCTGGTGCAGTCATATCACAAGCAGTCTCTTCACGTGGGTAGATTATTCCTAAAAACTGTTATTGACTTAATAGATAGGAGCGCATAGCAGTTTTCAACTTGAGACTGTCTCTCTGCAGTGTGAATGCTTACAAATGGTATTGATGTGCTACTCCAGAGAAGTACTCCTAATGTGGACACAGGCAACATAATAGAACTCAGCTTAGTTTGTAAAAAAACCTAAGCTGTAAGAAGGAAAAGCTATTTCAGTCAAATCACATTTTCACTGGCATAATGGTATACCAGTAATTCTAACTGCAACCGCTGATGTACCCCACAGAGGCTCAAGATATTCTTCATGTGGGAACTAAAGATATCTTCCTTGAAAAAGCAATTAAAAAAAAAAATCCTTAGGAGCATAACTTTCAGATCACTTTGGTATAGAGAAAAGTTAACTTTTTCTCTGAGCTTTTATATTCCACTCCTTATTTAGTATTTTGGTGACTACTTTTTTCTTTCTCTGAACAGTTCCATAGGTTCAAAGACAAGTAGAAACATTAATGGAATAAAAATTGACTGAGTGCTGTTAAATACTAAGGCATCGTCTGATTTAAGTCCTTATGTCACAACCTGCTATAAGCGATGAAAATATTCTGAGAAATATTAACATTTTTCCCTGTTTTTTTTTTTTTCAAATTTTTGTGACACCTCCTAGTGAACGCTGTCAGAGATATGCAGAAATTCTGTTGGACTGTGTGCATCCTTTCTGATATAGTACCAATAGGCTGATCTCCAGCAGAGGAATTAAACACTTTCTGATTGGATCCAGCAATGTCTTAACTTTGTTACTTGAACATGTAAAACATGAACTGAATGCCAAGCCTTACTGTACAGGTTAATCGTTTCAGAGGATATTAAAACAGAAAACAGAAACAACACATGAGGAACAAAGACACAGTTAACAGTAGTAAACTGGAAAAAAACCTGTCTGATTTACCTTTTGTACTCCAAACATTTTGTCTGTTTTAGACTGCACGCAAACATGGCTGTATTTTCTCCATTGACTGCACATGATACTAAGACAGCTTGTGATCCTATCACTGCACACAATGTCAGTTGACATCATCTGGAGTGACACCTGTTTGTTCAAAAAAAAGAACTTATTTACTGCAGTGAATTAAAATGTAATTTAATGTAACTTTTCATGAAAAATAACTATTTGGTAAAAGAATGTAGCCTTTTAAATAGCTTCTTATAATTGTACTTTTAAGAATATAATTGATTACATGCATTAGGCCCCTTTTTGACATCAAGATTATGTATTTTGTTTACATTTTTTAAAACTTCAGCAAACTTCGAAAACTGACTCTTTTTCTACACTGATAGCAAATTATAAAGTTGTAGATAGTGGCTTATACAGTGAGGATAATTTTCATGCTTTTTGGAAGTCCTTTGATTCAAAATGACTGCTTTCTAAACTCAGATCCTATGCATAAAAATTGTATTTTTTCTATTTTGTTTGATTAATTTATTTAATTTAAAGGAGTAAGCATTTATAATTTACCATATTGATATAATACTATATGTTGACAAAAATCCTAAAAGTGAGAAATATCGGTGTTTTTGAGATCATGGTTAGCTATAGTATGGTGTAAGTAAACAGTACAAAAATATTTTTATTCAATGAGAAACAGCTTTAATATAAATAGCTTGTTTACTTTATTGAGATAGAAGGATTAAACAAAATGATTAGAATTATCATCATATTTGTACCACAGGGTCCAATGAAATTTATCCGCCTAATCCCCTTATCAGTGTTAGGACAAATTACTAAAATATCTGGTCTTGTGGAGGCTGTAGCCTTTTCATAGTTTGTAGTCTGTAATGATTGTAAAAACTGGTTCATAACTGAAGCGAATTGGCAGAGACCAACAGCAGTAGCACCTTTTACTGTGCCCGGTGCTGTAATGTGTTGGGTGTGATTGAATGAGACACATCAGCGTGCCACAATAAAAGCCTCAGTTTGTTTCCCAGGAGTGAATGTGTATGAACAAGGCATTTGTTTCATAGTCCTGAGAATAGGCTCCACAAGTTAAGAAGATACGTGATAATCTTTTTTCAAGTTTAGAATCAGTCTTCATAGCTGGACTGTCCCATCAGAATCCCGACTGGGTCACAGGCAGAGAAAGATTGTGTTTCATGGAAGTCCTTTGTGCTCCTGATAAGGTCCTGATACAATCCTTATGAGCAGGTAATTATTTCAGCGTGCTTCATTTTGAAGTCATGAATGCTCAGAAAAATATCAAAAAGATTTTCAGTTCAATCTTAAGGAGACTGATGTACAGGCCACCCATGTATTCATTGGTTTTTCAGAAGTTTTAATGTATTTTACCATTCTTTTTTGTTGTTGTATTTTCTTTCTGAAGATAATGTAGCTGTAAAATGTGGTGTCTTCATGTCAATGGTGTAGATAAAGTTTAACTCATTTGTCACGTCTTTAAGCATAAAACAATTGTAACCATAATTCTTAGTGAATACACTTTAATATGGGAAAATAAGCTGTTCAAAATGTCCTATTTATTTTGATGAAATAATTTTTAGAAGTTGTATAGTTGTCTTTCCTTTGGAAACACTGTATGTTTTTTTTTTTTCTCCCTTTCAAAATGTTAGTCATTTTGCACTTAAGTAGTTATGATTGTTGTTGCTTTCTGTGTTTGCTATCAATGCATTTTACTTATGCAGCTCGTGGTTATTATCCACTACTATATTTTAAAGAAGCAAAAGGCACAAAGTGATACTTATTGCTGATATGTCTTCATGGTGTTCTTGCAAAAAAACTATACTGCTCAGTTTTACATTTGTTGTAGGCAACTTACAAATAAAAGGAAAACACAGTCTCCTGTTTATCTCAGAACATAATTTGATGTGATCATTTGATTACTGTTTTCCACCGATTTTCTGAAATGTCAATTCAAACTAACAGAGTTGGTTCCCAAAGGTGTGGATTATAGTGATTTATGTTATTGCTGCTGATCAGAATGAGACTAGTTGGAATTTAGAATACATTGTACAAAATCTGTAAAAGAAAAAAGTACAGATCAGCTCACTAAAGGAAAAAATCTAGTTGACAAATGAAATAAATACTTCTTCCACACACTGAAAACAGTACTGCATGCACCATCAAATGGCAGTGTGTGGGGGTGGCTCCGAAGGTAATGCCTCCTATTTTATTATGTTGGCCCACAATTTCAGTGTTGGTGGGATGGTAGCAGAGGTTGAACCTTCCCACCAATATCCCATTCCATGTTGTTGCCGTGTGACAGATGGCAGCAGAGGGGCACTCTGACACAATGGGGTCTGACATGGGAGTGCCGATGCAGCAAAGGGGTAGAACTGAATTTCTCTATGTGGAAAACATGGCACCCATTGTCATTCATTGACACTTGCTGAACATTGATGGGGACCAAACAGTGGCTGTGAGCACAGTGAGGCAGGGGTGGTGCGTTTCAGCAGTGGCGACAGTGACAGTGGATCGCCTCTGCCAGTGCAGATTGTTACGAGCACAGCATGCAGCTCTTGTTTATCGCTGGCAAAAATGGTGGTGACTTGTTGAAAAGGAGTGCTTTAGTGCTCTATAGCTGAGAATTTACTCTATCAGATACTATTGTTATGCTCTCTGTATTTGTTGTTGTTTCCATAGAAATAAGTAGGAGGTATTACTTTCAGAGTGACCACTGGGTGATAAGCAAAATGGCTTTTCATCAGTTTCATCACTTGTTACAAATTCATACGAGTTACTTGTGTTTGATATTTTCTCTTTATTCATATTTGAAGCAGATCACGTTTTTAATAAATACATGGAAAATGAATTCCTACACAGAGAAGTTGTGCAAAGGAATATGTTCATACTTAAGGTTAACAATTAAAGAAGTTCTATTGCATATGTTTTTGAAAAGTAAAAGTATTTAAACTGGTATTTTTGTCACTATTTGTAATACTCTTAATTTTATTACACACTTTGATTTGGTTTTCAGTTTTTTTTCCTTTCCTCTCCTCCCATCTTCCTTTTCTCCTCTTCATCTTCTCTTTTCTAATCTTCTTCTCTTTGTTTGCCAAAACTATTCAAGTTCTCAAATCACAGAATCACAGAA
>WBMW01006194.1:5418-94328 GCA_013396635.1 Penelope pileata
AAAAAAAAACCAAAAAAACCCCACAGAAAAATCTAATTCTTTATAACAATCCCTATCATTCTCTCTGACTATTCCTGTTCTTCCATTCTTTAAAAAAAATTGGGATAGAGTAATTCCCGGTATAATTATCGGTAGCGCTTGAAGCCGGGGTTGACCTAGCCAAGACACAGTAACAGAGTTGAAGTGTGGAGAGACTGGATGACGCACAAAGTAACATCAACACATTGTGTGGTGAAATAAGGAGAGGTCATTTTAACACAGACACAGGTGAAATAAAAACTTGCTCTTTCATGGTGTAGTGTTGTTTTGGCCAGGCTGGGTATTTTACTGCCTGAAGCAAACTTTCACTGCCTCTCAGTCTTTGAACCAATTTAACAAGGAGCTGAAAAGACTACATATTTTTTGTTTTGCATGTGAAAACTGATTGATGGGTATCACAGATAATCCTTGAAACGTCCTTGAGGAGATTAACATTGATTTCCTGGTGAATGGGTAATTATCTTACAGTATCAGATATGAACTCATATTCAGTGGGTGGGCATTTAGATGTATGTAACAAAGAGCTAATGTAATAGCTTCAGGCAGAATGCTTTATAATTGCATGCAAAACAGTTCAAATGTACTGCAGACCATTAATATGTGTCTAACTTCTCTGCTACCTCTCCTGGGTAATGAGCTGGAAATTAAGAGAGATCATTGAAACAAGTCAGTTGCTAAAGACATCGCTCTTTAATGAATACTGTTGTCTGGTGTTTTGTTTTTTTTTTTTTTTTCCCCTTAAATTTGTTTTTTGTTTTTATGATCGAGATGCATTAACTTCTGATAGCGAGTGGGCTCTTTTTCTCGCTGCTTCTTCACCGCAATTTTTCTTCCTTTCCTTGCTTGTTCACATCATTTAAATTTTGTCTATTTGTAGAGATGTGTTAGAAATTAATGGAGTTGAGGAATTGTCCCTGAAAGGAAGGCTTACAACAGGCAGTGCAGGTAGAAGATCAAATCCTGGTTATATTTCTGTAAAATGTCCTGCACAGCTAGACTCACATACCCATCTTCATGTTACCACCATGCTCGTGCCCACGAGGGGACAAGCACAACGTTAAAAGCTGAACATGCGGACAGAAAGGGATGGGCTCTGTGGAGTAGGGCAGAATGAATAAGACATCTGGCTCAACTCATACCTAAGACCATGGGAATTTTTTCAGTGGCTTCCTTCTTACAGTCTGGGAAATTGATGGGAAGGGTTCCTGTATTGTGACTTGCTGAACAAAACAAGCTTTTATGCAGTTTTGCTGTTCAGAAATATCAGAGTAGATATTGGGAGGTCTGTGCAAGGTTCTATTGCTTTAAATTCTAGCTGAGAATGAAGCGTTGGCATGATAATGGGACACTGCATCTCTACTACAGGGGTTACTTTATGGGAAAGAGCATTATCAGAGTTGTGGGTGAAGAAAACCTCCACTAATTTTCGTTTATAAAGAATCTCATACAAAAATTGTGGAATGATTTTTCTGGACAGTCATGACAGGTGCCCACGCTGTGGTTTGTTTTCTCCCACAGATTCTTCTTCTCTCCTAAACACAAGCTCTGGGAGGGAGTTGGGTCTGTTTTCTCCTGGCACAAGGCACAGCTACCAAACTGATTTGGCTTTGCTACTCTCAGAAAGACAAACTCCCACAGACTTAATTTTAAGGAGGAAAAGAGAAAATAATAAATAAAGCAAAGAAAAAAAGCTCCCACAAAAGTCCAAACCACAAAAGCACCTTGAACACCTCGTGGTGGTATCTTCTCATAGAGCTTCTTTCCTTCTTTTGGTCTCCTAATTCCTCATGACACTGTTGCTCAGTTTTTCTTCTGAGGAAATTATCTCATTTTTCATTATCAGTTTTCTCTAGAATCAGCAGAGAGATGGACAGTTTCCTGATGACAACCTGCTTGCCTCACTTTCTGCCGTGAATGTTCTTAGTTGATACAACACTGTGGAAATCAATATTGCGGTCTCTTTATTTCTAAAGGTTTTATCCCAAAGGGTTGAGTAATGTTTCCCACAGTCTATAATAGTCTCAAGGTATTTAATTTTAATTGAACTTTTAATTTTGTTAGCTCTCTGCTAGTTCTTAGCCATATGCAAAGACTCTATCTTGCATTGCCTGCTGAAGAGTTAAATGGTACATAGTTTAAGATATCTGTAGTCTAAACTTAAAAGCATTGGTTTTGTAACTCATAGTCTTAAATGAGAACAGAGCCACTGTCTCAAAGTCCTATAAAACACTGCAAAGAGAAAATCTGTAGCCTGTTAAATTTGGAAATAAAACCCAACCAACCAAGACCTCACCCTTTTCTTTTGCTGTTGTTAAAAATGATTGTAGTGAAAGAAATAGGAACACCTGTTCTGAATATAAAGACTAAACGGAAGGGGTAATATTGGAAGACAAATTAAGCAGCACAGCAGAGGTGTGTTGTGCAAAGAAAAGTCATGTCAATAGAGGACCGTGCTGTGAATAAGTCTTTGCTCCATTTTTGGTGCTTAGCTCACAAAGTCCAAAAGGGACGTGATAGAGAAGTTTGCAAATATAAACTAAAATCAACTTTCCTGGGAAAGGGATTAACCTTTAAGAATTCTTTATACCTTAGTTTTGCAAAACAGAGCTTTGCTTCTAGCAGAAAATGAAGAAGTAATTCAGTCTTATCAGAGTATAACCTATTTATTTCTTCAGTGTTTGTGGTGTGCATGGAAATGAATTTTGAATGTAGTATGCTGTCTCTACAGTTAAAGCATTCTAATTTTAAGGACATGAATGGTAAATGCCTATTGTCCCTGAAGTTAGGGTGATGGAAAAGAACAAATAATTAGCTTTCTTTTGTAAGATTTATCCCAGACTTTTCATATCTAAAACTGCTACTATGCAAATTTGCTCTTTGTGCTTTTTCTAATGGCTTAATTAGCTGTATTTTACATCTTCATAAACTTGCATGGTGGGGTTAATGAAGAAGAGATTCTCTCTGCCTGCATCCAAAGACTGTTTATGTGTTTATTTTACGCTTTTATTAAAGCCAAGGATGAATATAATTATTACTCCAAAGTGATGGGATGGTAGTCAGGGTGCGCAGCTAATAGAAAGCACCAAATCAAATAATTAGAGCAGGAAGTGGTATTTGGGATTGTCAGGATCTGGTTTTAAAAATTATCTGACAATCGCAGCTTCACAGCCAAAAGAGAGTAGCTTGAATTCTGTCTTGCAAGATAGATTGCCACAAGTAGAAAAGTAGGCTTGAGCGTCACTGGCTTAACAGTGATACAATTACAGTGATAAATTACAGACATCCAAAATCACTGAAAAGTGCCAAGGAGTTGCAACTATCTATTTGTTATGCCTGCAATTTATTTATTTGTTTAGCCACAGAGATTGCTAACACTAGAATACAATATAATTTCATTTGGAGGATATTGCACATAATGTCTGTGATGTGTGTTAACTGCAAATCCAATGCTCATACAATGTAGGAACTAGAACGTAGAGTTTTTCTCATGTACATTAACACCAATCTTTCTTGTATTTTAGCCTTAGTATTCTTTGAAAACAAACAGGCAGAATACTTTTCTTACATAGAAACATGAGGGCGATGAATCCCACCTTGTTCCTTTCCACTTTGGATTTAGATTAGAATTTGCATTATTTTCTCTGAAGACAGCTGCAGTCTCGAGACCCAAAAGCCTCATGTAGAACTGTGCTTTCAAGCAGAGACCGATTGAGACAAGATACCTCAACAGAAACCCTGAAGGGTGGCTTGTGTGAGTGGATAGTGTGCTTTCGTGGATGGATTTGCACAGCAGGAGCTTAAAAGTATTTGTAGTTTTTTTGTCCCTCTCCTCCTCCACTGTCATTAACCACAACTGAAGAAAAATCTAACATGTCAGAATTATTTATCTCTGTGATTAGAATTGATACTTTGTAAAACTGCATCGATAGAGACATCAGCTTAAAAATATTTGGCTGATCAGGAAGTACGAGTAATTTGATAAAGCAATGATTTGGGCTTTTATTCTTGACTCCTCTGTTGGCCTGTTGCTGAGCTTTCTCCGTCTTCTCATGCTTCAGGTTTTCATGCTTTTTAGGTCTTTTATCTGCAGTTTGGAACTTTATTGAAGTACTCTGAGGTCTTTTGAGGGTGAGCTTGGTGTCAGTGATTTTGAAATAGAAATGTTTGCGTAATCACTTAATCTACACTTCATGTTTGATATCTTTGAAAAGAAAATGAAAACTGAAGAAGCTATCTGAAAGAATATCGAGTGCTTCAGTGCAAAGCTTCTGCCCTCTTTGTTTTTTTTAGTCTTTCTTCACCTATAGTAATATCAGTTTTTCGGTATGTGCCTTGCTTAAGAAGGATAGATGGGGATACAACAAGGGGGGTTGGTTTTAAACTAAATGAGGGAAGGTTTAGGTTGGATGTCAGGGGGAAGTTCTTTACTGAGAGAGTGGTGAGGTGCTGGAACAGGCTGCCCAGAGAGGTGGTGGATGCCCCGTCCCTGGAGGTGTTCAAGGCCAGGTTGGATGGGGCCCTGAGCAAGCTGATCTAGCACTAGATCTAGTGGTTGGCAACCCTGCCTGTGGCAGGGAAGTTGAAACTTGATGGTCCTTGAGGTCTCTTCCAACCCAGGCCATTCTATGATTCTGATTGATGGGACTGAGCCTGAAGTGCTCCTCAACAGAATAATGCCTTGAGTACACAGCTAAGGCTTTTGCAAGAAACTTTGAATTTGCTGACAAGGCAGTTTCTAAACATCTGTTTTATAATGCTTAACTTTCCTAATCTATTATTTATTGAGCTAACATTTTCCTTGTGCACTATTCATATCATTATGGTAAATTGTTTAGAAAATCAACATATTTCAATTTGGTGCTACTACCTCACCATCATTTGTGCTGTACTAGCATAGTGACTTTGGGACAAAATGCATTTATAGAGGGTTTTGGCTTTACTGGACATACTCCACTGGACTGTGGATACCATTTACCTTACATCCTTTTCCTAAGTCTTTCAACTACAAAAAGTATTTAAAACTTTCTGTCATACTATGGCTATTATATTTAACAAAGTAAGTTTCTTCTGGGAATAAGGAGACTTCAAGTACTAAAGCATTTAGTTGGCAAGGTTCATCATGGTTTTTCAACATGGCAGCGCTGGGCTGTGGAGCTCTAGATGTAAATGGCATCAGAAAGATGTGGGACATCCGTGGTTGTCTTGGGAGCACTGTGTGGAAAGGATCTCACAGCTGCAGCTGTCTACTGAAAAATGTAAGAACATTGTGTACTACTTTATTCTAAGACTTTGTTGTTTGTCTTATGTTTGAGTGAATGAGTGTTGTATATTTAAGTAAACGTGCATTTCTTTGAATCTCAGTGGCACTTCAGTGCTTTTCAGAATGCCTTTATTCCTGCCAGTACTTTTTTTTTTTTTTTTTTTTTTTTTTTTTTTTTTTTTTTTTTTTATTCTTAGTATTGTTTTGTTCTTTATTAAAGGGAAAATCCTGCAAGGAATTTCGGTGTCAAAAAAAAGAGGAGGAGGAAAAACTAACATTGTGGGGCCTAAAATAGCTGTAATGTAACTTCGCAGGATGTATATTTTCAGGCATAAGTTAAACTTGCATAAACTGTGAAACATGAAATGTTCTGGGGCAACTTTACATGCTGGTAATAACTATTCTGTTGCTATTTTGTATGCTTGAAGTCTCTGCCAGTGAGTTCTGTCTTTGTATCTTAAATATAAATTTTCTGTCAGGAAAACTAACCTTGTGTGCAGTGGACTTCTAAGCAAAATAGCTGTATAATTGCAAATTTAGACTGGAAGAATCTACTGTCATAGGAACGCCTGCTAATTTTGAGAACCCGAAAGTCTGAATCGTCAGGAACCTGTGTTAGACTGGAGTTGTTCTGCTGCCTGCAGGGTAAGATCACATCACGTGCCCTTCCTATCCTGTTAACTCTGCTCACTTCCTTCCTTTTACAAATTCATGCATCTTAAGGCCAGAGAGGATTATCTGATCTATCCTGAATATCACTTACACAGCAGGCTCTGTGACTCACATGACCTGGAGAGCTAGGCACCTTGAACGAAGTATCTGAAGTGAAGGTGAATCTGCTGCTTGCCTGATGTAGATAGTTCTCCTGGTGCCAGAGGTCTGATTCTCCCTCTAACTTTTTCTGTCTTGTCTTTTTAGGCTTTACACTTGGACATCCTTTAATACAAAATACATTTAAAAAGAAAACAAAAATCCCCAACTTCTCTTTCCGTTTGCCCATCTTGTTCTGTTAACCCCTCTACGCATTCTTAATCCTTACTTCATGGTAAATGCATCTTTTAGGTTCTCTGCTCCAACAAGACAGATATTCTCACACCTTTCCTTTCTGCTCAGCTCTTATTCGTTGATGCGTGGATCCACGTATGTTGGCCAAGGCAGGGCAGCTGCATGCCTTTTAAGGTTTCCAGAAAAGCATTGTTAAAAATGCTGTTTTCAGTGAATCATTTCTCTCCTCATCTGTTTTGATCTAAATGTAGGAGCTCTGCATGAGTAGAAATTGGCTAGTGTATGGCAGGAACTTGTAGGCAAAATGAAATCCAAGTGCAGTTGGCAGGAACATCAACATAAAACCCACCACAATTTGACAGGCTTCAAAACTGAGCTTGGAAATATTCTGTAAGAACCCCAATGGTTCTTCTTTTACTACGTGTAAGAGCAAATGAATTACGCAAAGGTCAGGAGAGAACATTCTTGATTCTCAGGCTTATTGCCAACATTATTGCTGAAATTCCAGTGTTTAATAATTGTCTTCATCTTGGTATATGGACTTTATTTGCTATTATAAATCATTCTGGTCAGACATTCTTGTCATGCACTGTTCCTTTCATTGTGCTTTTACAATAAGTTCTTTTATGAAACTTAGCAAAAGTCTTTTCCTGTATTTCACAAATATGTTGAGAGAGGATCATACGCACAAAGATTTATTAGCTGGGTCTGCAGCTGATTTCGTATGTTTGTTGTAGTGACAAAGCGTACTTTAGGAGGAAAAAAAAAATCACAAAAGAAACGTGTTGCGAAAGGGTGCTGTATACCTCGGTTAATATGTGCAGATGACTAGCCATCTTCCAGTGTAGGTGCACTAGAAAGAAACAAATCATAGTGACCTAGCACCCCCAGATGAAGTGACTTTTGAACTGCATGCCTCTCTGGTGAGGCATGGTGAGACATTACTCCTGTCTTTTCTTACTTCAGCTTCTTACATTTTACAGCTCCGTCTGTCTGTGCTATTTTTGTTGCTAATTTTTGTTTTATTTTCTTTTCTTTCCTGTCCTGATTTTGGTTTGACATGAGGTCAAGTGTAGCAGCTGCTAAGGAATTGCAGGAGGAGCAGCAGTTGTGTGCACAAGCGCAGCACCACATGGTTTGTTCCAGCAGTCTGCAGCTGGCTGCTTCAGTAAAATGCTTTCTTCTCTCAGTACTGCTTCTGCCACTGATGTTCCCCCATCCTGATGCTCCAAAGGACCGCATGTGGAAGGGTGGTCATAGAGATCTGGGGGCTGAAAGTGTGTGGGGAAAAAAGGTCTGATGGGTTTGCTCATCAGCAGATGTTTTTAAGCACACTGCAGTTTCGCTACTCGAGAATAAAAGCACCAACTGGGATAGGAGCTTCTGCATTCAGCAATGATGATGAAGTTGCTTTGTTCACTGAACATATTCTTCTTCCGGTGTGTCTTGCTCTAGACAGACCTGTAAAATGCACATTGTAGTGCCACAGGTATAGACTCTAATTCTGGTTGACTGCTGTGTCAGAGATCTGCTGTATTAGAGTTTTCCTGGGAGAGCATTCCACTTACAAAAGTAATGCTCTCAGTATTTGGCAAGTGATATTTTTTGTCGTGATGCCTTCTGCATGTTGCTTAGTTTCGACTTTGAAAGCCTTCATAGCTTGCTAAGAAGCACAGTGGTAGAGAGAAGATACCGTTCCAGTCTGCGTGCTGGAAAATGTGAGCAGAGTGAAAAACATGGACTAAATTGTGAGCACCTCTATGAAATATGATTGTCATCTAGATGCCTGATAACTGTCAGCGTTGATCTCCTAGGCTGCTGATGTACTGATTCAGCTGGGATCAAGGTAAGTGTTGTACTCATAAGTTATGTTGCTGTGCACTGATCTGCACAGAATGAAGAAAATGTGCATTTGAAAGGATGAATGGCTATTACTTTTTCCTAAATGTCATATCATTTACGTCTGCACAAGGTAAAGCATGAGTCAAGAGTAGTTTTGTTGGATATTAAGCATTCTTCTGCCAGGTCTGTATACTGATTTTTGGAAAGTGTTTATTTCTTGACTTCAATTATCAAAAGGAGTGAATAGGGTACTACTGTCTTTCATTTGTAATTTCAAATACAGACCGTGCACTTAGAGAGGTACCAGGACTTTTTTGGATGTTTTTGTAATTAATTGGTTCAGAGTAATTTCACGCCTCAGGCAGTTCAGAGGAGGGAAGCAAATGTTTGTTTAGAAGCAAATATAATAGAAGCACTGAGCTGGTGGTGAAGGGGCAGTGCCTTCTTTGCTTCCTTTTGTTTGAGATTTACCTTACCAGCTTTGTCACCTGAAACTTTCAGTGAACTCTCAGAAAACCTTCTGATCCTTTTTGTTAAGAGCAGGAGTTGAAGAAAGGCTAATTTGTGTACTATGAAACATTGCATTAAAACCTAGGTTACTAAGTATTGTGGATAGGAAGCGGATAAATATTTTAAAAGCATTTTGTTGTGGAGGCGGCATAGCAGGAAATAACCTTCATTTTTTTTCCTCTAGAACAAAGAGCAAACACTATGCATGAAATATGTTAAGTCCCTTTTATTTTGTGATTCCGTATACTGAAAGAAAGAAGTACAAGACTTCACTATCACTAAATCACTAACTAAAGATTACTGGAAGGAGATTGAGAGCCTGAGCTCCCCTGCAGAGCACAGCGATGGAGATGTGTTGTACACTGAGCATTACCACCTGGTCTGTTGTGCTGATGGCCTTCATCCCTTCGTGCAGCCTGCTGCAGCGAGAACAGCTGCATGAGGTGTGAGCAGGTGGACCATCCACTCAGCCTGGTGATAAGGCTACAAGATGAAATAGGTTAAAAAGTGTCACAGGGGCCAAAAAAAAGGAAAGGAGAAGAGGAACCATGCTCTGTCTTCACTGAGACTGGTTCAACCACAAAAGAAAGCACAAGATCCAGGCAGCCTATATCCTCTCACTGTCAGGCTGAAGGCAACAACTGAAAGGAAAGAAGTAGATGGAGGCAAGTATGCATTCAGGTCTGCAAGTGAAACTTCTCCTTGCCCACTCCATCCCCACAGGTGCCTCTGTACAACGGGTACAAGTCTCTGGATATATAATTCCCATCTGTGGGTGATAACAGCCTACTTACACTAGAGGAATCAACAAAAGAAAAACCAGAAAAGCCTTCCTCCAATATTAAGACTCCATCCATCCTCAAGAAGAGATGGGTGCTAGTTGTAGGCAGCTCCTCATTGCAGGGAACTGAATGGCTGATATGCCGGGCAGACCTTCTTCTTAGAAAAGTCTGCTGTCTCCCTGGTGCTCAGGTAAAGGATGTCACCAGGAAACTGCCTAGACTGGTATGGCTAACAGAATGTTATCCATTACTGCTTTTTCATGTGGGGGGTGGTGAAGCAGCTACACGTAGTTCAAGGGCCATCAAAAGGGACTTCAGGGCCTTGGGACATCTGCTGAAGGAATCGAGGGCACAGGTCATCCTTTCTTCTTTGCTTTCTGTAGTGGGTAAGAACACTTAAAGAAATGGAAGGATATAATCTATAAACACTTGGCTTAGTGGCTGGTGCCAACACCAAAACTTTGGGTTTTTTTGACAGTGGAATGGCTTACATGACACTGGGCTTGCAGGCACCCAGATGGACTTCACCTCTCTCAAAGGCGGAAGAGAGTCCTTGGACAAAAGCTAGCTTTGGCAGGGCTTTGAACTAGATTTGAAGGGGGAAGGAGTTAATAGTGAGCCTTCCCATGATAAGGTGTGGGATGGCATAGCTAGGTTAGAGAGGCAGGGTACTAGCAGGGGCCCCTGACCTGTTGCCCCAAGAGGGTGCTGGCAACACTGCAGCACACTTGAAATCTTATGACAATGAGTCAGGGACCACTGAGACAGTAGGAGAAGGGGATGGGGAAACTCAAGGGAAATACTTCAAAGGAATTAAGGAGCTCTCCTCCAAGAAGGCAGCAAGGCCTGCTGCCCAGCTGAAGTGCCTCTACATCAATGCACACAGCTTGGGAAATAACCGGGAGTTGGAAAACACCGTGCTACTGAAAAACCGTGATGTAGTTGCCATCACTGAAACCTGGTGGGAGGATTCCCATGACTGGAGTGTGGCTGCCAATGGCTATGAGCTGTTCAGAAGGGACAGCAAAGAAGAATGGGAGGAGGCGTTGCACTCTACACCAGGAAGGGAAATTCTGAGAAAGAAGGTGAAATTCTGAGGAGATAACTCTCAAATCTTGCTGCATCAAGGAGCTCAAGAACTTGAACACAGAGAAAGCATGACATTTCTTTTTTTTCTTTAAAACAAACAAACAAAAAAACCAACCACAATACAAACAAAACAAAAAGCCAACCAAACAACAAAGAAACTAACCAACTAACTTGAGTAAATGATCTCTCTGAACAGAACATTAAGAACAAGAAAAGAATGAAAGGGTTATGAACAAAGTATATTGCGTCTTAGAGCCCATGTATTTTAGAGTTAGATGGGAACTGGCAAATTCAAACTGAGTTGATTCTTAGAAACAAATGATTCTTCAGCCAAATAAGCAACAAAAAGCCATATCATTTTTCTGATAAAGAAAATAGATAATCTAGCTGGGCTTGAAAAGCTCAGAAAATGCATTTGTTTTTGGTTTCAGTACGATTGATTTCTGACCACTCTGGTGAAATTAGGCTGGCTAATCACAGTGGGCCTAAGGGAACAGACAGTGCCACAAGTAATGCTGAAATACAATCTGAAGAGTGTGATACGGTTGTAGGGGAGAGATCTGCTAACCTGTCAGCTGAAGTTGTAAAGGACTGGCTTAAGATAACACAATTACATTTCCAATTATTGTACCCGCTTAGCGATATTACTGTGGGATTGAAGAGCAGCAACCACAATGGTGTATTGAGGAATTATACTTAAGAAGTGCATGTGGTGGGGGAGCAGAGGGAAAGAGAAATAGTAATCCAGAGAAGAACAGGCCTCATCAGTCTAACCTTGAGTAGGGAATAAGAATCTAAGGGAGAGGGAGGTGGGGTTTTATTTTTATTTTTTAAATGGGTAAAGATAAATAAAATAGAAAATGAGATAAAAGCAGATAAAGTTTCTAAAGGCAAAATGTGCAAAACTAATGGGTCTTTCCTTGCTAAGCCTGCTGATTCCTGAGGTGTAAGAAATGCAGTGATTCTTACGCTTCTGAAAGTGTACAATGCAATGCCCTAGGAAAAATCGTTGTTTTCAGTGGTGACTGATATAAAAACGGCAGCAATGGCTAAAGAGGAAGAGGTAACCTGTTGTTCTGGAACTGACATTGTCAGGTCAGTGGGAGGATATGAGTTAAGGATTTATCTTTCATTACTGGCCTTGTTCTGAGAAAAAAAACTGTGCTTTTGTAAGTGCAGAGTTGCAGTGGTTAGAGGGTACCTGAACAGGTCCTAAATGCTTGGGCTGCCTGTTCAGTGGGGCGTCTTTATGCCCTTCCTGGCATCTGTGCGCTCTGCTGCTGTGACAGCGTTGTGCCAACACGCTGTTGGGGACCTCTGCTCTCTTGAGCTCTCAGCAACACCCACTCTTTCTGACACAGAGAGCAGGCTGAGATACCTGCTTGGCCCTGAGACAGGCAGCTCGCTTCCTTCTGGGGCTCCTGGCCTCCCTCCTGCTCTGTCACCTGCACTCTTTGCAGTCCTTGCTGTTGCTCCCTGTGGGAGAGCAGGATGGGGTCAGGATGGTGAGCGTGGAGCTGCATTTCTCGTGAATGTACATGGGATAATCCTGATGAAATCATCTTTGTCTCTTGTGTTTCGAGATGTCTAGAAATAGACCTTCCATTTTTTCCTGCCTTGGGGTACATGTATGATAGAGTAAGGAAGTAGGTACTCAAATACACTTTGGAAACAAGGCTTTAAATCTCTAATCTTCCTTAAAGGGATATGGAACAGCTGGTATGCTGATGACAATGGAAAGATAAAAATAAACAGGGCTGCATTACAAAAACCAAACCAAACCTTCTGACTTGGCTTCTTTTGTGGGGTTATGTCTAATGAGGAAGTTTTTATTTCCCATAAAAGGAGAAATGATGCAGATACTGCTTGCACACAGCCTGACAGATATTAGTGTAAAAGAGTGCTTTATCATTCTCTCAGGAAGTTTATAATCAAAAGTGTAATCCCAACCCACGGATTTTTCCTTCTCTAGGCTGCTGATAAGCTCCTGTCTTGACGATGTTATCATGAGAGATTTAGATGACTTCTCTGTGCTTTTTAAGTAGAGGGATGGACAGAAAGACATTACTGCAATAACTTTAAACTTTTAATACATTTTAAATGTGGTTACTTGAGATGGAGTGTTGAGAACTCAGGAAAACTCAGGTAGTAATCAGCAAAGGGATTGTTTTGGACTTTTCCAAGTCCCCTGTCTTGTTAGTAGCGTGTTGTCAAGTTCTATGAATTCATCAGGGGCATCACTCTGTTTTTTTTCTTCCTATCCCAGCTCCAGGAGTTATGACATTTGTAATTCCTGTTTGCTGATTTGTTAATGTAACATGAGTTTATCCTGTGCCTGATCTTAGGGAGGCAGAAATTTAGCCCTAGGAAATCTAACTGTGGTGCAAGGTAAAAATAAAAAGATCAGTTTGCATTTTCCTCCTATCTACCTGCATTTTTTTAAGCAAGCATTACTAGTTTTGGAGGCTTCCTCGGTTTTGGATGGTTGAGTCTGACAATACTAACATTGTGAAGTCAGTAAAGCTGAAAAGGATAAAATTAATAAACAAAACGAACAAGAAACCCCTTCCTAGAGATCTCTTATGCCTGCCAGGATGGCGTGTCTGGAGGTGAAGGTCACACCCCAGCGTCCCCAGGGTGCTGAGGAGGACAGCAGGCAGCAAGCACCTCGCTGCACCCAGGGCTAGAGGCTCTAGGCAGGGCTCTCAGAGGACCAGTGGGTCTCAGATACCTTGGTAAGGTTTCTGTAGGTCTGTACGCTTTTGAGATATATGCTCTGGAATAACGTTCCCCAGTTTTTGTATTTATTTCAACATTTCTCCTTGCAAGGTACTCTGTGTTCTCCTTAGGTTCTGCAAAACCCCCTGGAGAGCTCTGCAGTCTTTGTTTTGAGAAACTGAAGCAGAAGTGGTTTTGGGACCACATCAGAAATGCTTTCATTGGAGGTGTGTGGGAAAGGGGAGGACCAGATGGTGGTACTGCTCGCAGGGTTTGGTCTAGTGCTGTTAGCTCCTGCTTGATGGAATTTAGAAAACCCATTGTTTCCTTGGAGTTACTTTTGCTTATACGTCATGCTAGCCTTTCCTGGAGATGCTAAGCTGTAGAAAATGCTAGTTGATGCATCTTACTGCTTAATATTCACATCTTGGCTAACCTACCTTACAGTGTAGGCTGGAGCCAAGGTGCTGACTGTTGTGTGGGGGACAAGAAGCACCCACAATCACTTTGCATTATGTGCTTCTACAGATTCCTCCAAGCCAGCCAGCTGTACTCCACACGGCTGCTTGTTGAGGCTGATACATATTTCATGGGTAATACCCAGGGGAAATGCACATGCTTAACCCATCCCTCCCTTTCGAGTTCCTATGGAGAGGTTCAGCGATTATTACTCACCATTACATCAAAATTATTTTATCAGTTCCATGGTTGCTCAGTTGTTAATGTTAATTTTACAATCCTGTTCATAATCTGCACAATTGATGCCATTGATTGGCACTGAAACTGGGTCATCTGAACACGAGATGTGGAATAGACTTAGCATTACATGAAATTATTCACATAGCAGTAGGCTCTGAGGGATGAATACGAAATGATTTTGTGTAAGCAATTTTATTGTGGTAAAGTTGGGATAAAATCTTGTGAAAACAGTCTACACTGTGCCTAACTCATTGGTGGCATTTGAAGCAGATATTAAGAACTAAGCAACTGCTGTATCTATTTTTTTGGGGATTTTCTTCTCAACTTTTTTCCAGTAGAGAAATTTTAATATCTGTGCTAGCGAATGAAGATTTATTGTGCAGGCAGAGACAGCTCAGATGTTAATTTGTGTAGAAAAATTTGATGTAATTTGATTCAAGTCTATGAAGCACAAAAATATTATGGAAAGCCACAGAGAGCCTTTTTATTTCCTCTCTGTAAAGAGCACAATAGTCTACCATTAGATGTTTTTTTAGGTTGAAGACATGGGAAGGTTACAGCAAGGACAGTGGGCTGCAGGTTTAAATGCTTTTCTACATTGGTGTGCTTATGGAACTACCATTTTACAAATATTTATTTATTTATTATGTTTGCTTGATTATGACCCAGTTTGACTATGTGGGAGACTAATGCTGCGGAAATTGCTCCTTTACTTACTGTTGTGGAATGGTTGCAATGTGGGTTACAGCGGGGATCAGGTGATAAAATCTGACCTGAGCTGAGCACCCAGTCAGTAAAAGCAAGCGCAGCAGTTTGTGGGAACCGGGCATAATCTCCATCTGTGTTTGCATTTGGCAAAGATCCCAAAAAGGATACACCTAAGCCACCACGATGAAGCAGGACATGCATACCATGTGTTAAGACCAGATTAGGTGGGCTTGTGATGAAAATGCAATGTGTGACGATGCCCTGGTGCAGCCTCAAGCAGGCATTTCAAGTGATAACAGGCTTGTGAACACCCAGAGACAGATGAGAGCCTACTACACCTCCTGCTATTGTTTCATTTCTTGGTTGCCTAGACTTTCAAAGTCTGCAGACATTTCATAAAGTAATAGTAAAACTACTGAATTCATTTAGGAGGGAAAAACATTCTCCTTATGTATCGATGAAATTAAATTTAGAAAGGAATGCTTAAAATGTGATAATAGAATTAAACGGTCCCATAATCTGGTAGAAAGCACAGAGCATGACCCTATTGCACAGTAAGATCACTGACACTTTTGTTGTACGTTCAGACCATTTCAGTAGTTACTGTAATTGGATTTCCTTCATGCTTCATTTGCTTTAAAGAAGTATATGTTTTTGGAAGTGAACACTAATTGTTGCCCTAAAATTTCTGGGAGCAGAAATCCCGTGTCATAGTGGACCATGGATTTCTTTCCCTAGATGCATCCTTTTTCATTTCTCAAATGTTGGGCTTTAACAGGCTTCACAGCACTCAGAGGTTCTCTTTAGAAAGCCAGCATAATACAAAGGAGGTAGGCGGATATATTTTTCTTGCAAGCTCGCTTTTTTATTGCTTGGCTAAAAACTCTAGCTAGCCTGTTTCTGTACATGATGTAGTCTTCCTTTCTGCTTAATTAAGTATTTCTTGTTTGAAAAAGCAGCTGCTCCAATTGAACACCCTGTACAACCTCTCTGTCTTCTCCAGGAGGGACTGACATCATTCACAAAGCTCCAGTTAAGTTTATAACAGAGCCAATGCTGCAGATGATAAATGAGGCCCCAACCTTAACTTCCAGTGGGTTTTAAATATTTCTAAAGCCTGAACAGAAACCTCTTGAGAGGACAGAGTCAACGTGGCATAATAGTTGTCATATTGAAAATATACAGCTAAAGGCTCCCTACATTTTCACCAGTTTTCCAGGTGTACCATGTTCTCTTCACAGAACCGGCATGCTGAGCCCATGTCCACTTCTCCTTGTTTTGGTATCCCAAACCTCAAATCTCTCTGAGAGGCACAGCCTTGCTGTTGCCAGCACTGTGTGCCTGAGCACTGCAGCATTCCACATCACCTGAAGGAACAGGGCCTGCGTGTGTGTCATCTGGCTTGTTGCTTGGGTCCTGCCCTGGGAAGGAGGAAACTTTGAGGGTTTTTTGTACTCTTAACTATTTGTCTTTCCTCAAAACAGAGTTTTGCCTCCTAAGAGCTAAAAGTATTGTTTGGACTTTGACTCTTTGGATCAATACATCTTGCCGCCTTTTTACTACTTTGGCAGAAGGGACGTGGAGGGATTGACCTGAAGCACTGAAAAGGAAGCTTGTCAGAGGAGCAAGCAGCCTTAGGAGACTGTTAGTTGCTTGCCCCCTGAGATGTGTAGGCGTCTCAGCAACTGTAAAGTGGAACAGACAAATTTATTATTACTGTATGGCATCGGTCACTGGCCTTTGCAGAAAGCATGCATAAAATAGAACTTGTTTACAAGAATCTTGTTATTTAAAGGCCTGATATGATAACTGTTGAGGGCAATAAGAATTTTCCAAGTACATGCAATGGATAGTTCTTCACATCCAGGGTTGCAGTTCAGCCCTGTGCTGTTTTGCAATCAAGGGAGGAGAGAGAGCATGTGCCTTCATCAGAGTGAGGGTTAATGAGTGGATTGTGGGAATGACATTAGGCAGGTATTAAATTTAGACTCATACAAAAAAATATTAGTTTTTCAGTTGTCTGATTGATGTTAGTACAGACTTCAGTTTCTTCCAGTGATCATCTCTGTAAAAACTACATAAACGCAACCTCTGCCTGGACACTGCAGAGCCCTGGGAGGTGGTGGTACGCACTGAGCTGCTGCTGCCCTCCTTGACAGCATCCTGCGTGGAAGTGGTGTGCTGCGTGCAGTTACCTGATCACCAAAGAGAGGGCACCGTTTACCAAGTTAATAATTTATCATTTCTATGACAACTATCAACCAGTCTCACTGTTAGAATATTTCTCTAATATAAATTTCCTCAATATAAACTTAGTGTTTCATCTACCAACTGAAACAGACTAAGGGAAAGAAACTTACTTCTTAATGAAATGTAGTTAAATTTTTATTGGACTGTGAAATATCATGTGAAATCAGTGAATGGTTTTCCCCAGTCTGACTAGATGGCTGGGTTCAATTATGTATGTTATCTGACAATGACATTTATACTGTAAAAGAAGGAAAAGAGAAGAAATTGATACATTTTTAAGGACAAAATCAGTGGTAGATACAGACCGCTGAACTGAAAGTCATGCTTTATGCAACTATTGCTATTAGTGCATTTGCTGAGAAGTTTTTATCAGTTTTTAGAGCAGCTTTCCCTTCGTTAGAAGGAAAGGAATTTCTCTATTGAAGTGTATGGAGAGAAAATCTAGAAGACAAATGGCTGGAGTAGTGTGCTGAATTTTAAACATCATGAGAAGAGATGCTGCCGTTATTAACAATATTTTAGTCTGCATGATCTGATTTATTATGACCTTTGTGTATGTATTCAGAATGTATACATTTTAAATTGGAAATTAGGGAGGATTTGCTAATCTCATGTATTTTTTCCATTATGTACTCACTTCATGTTAAAATGCAGTGGTACTGATTAATCTGTTGCTGACGTATGGGTGCAAAGTTGGCTGCATGCAAAGTTAGCTTTCCAGTGACCATGTGTCTGTTCTGACGTAGTCACCAGAAGTCAGAAAGAGTTCAGTTGTCTAGGACTTGGAAAATTGAAGTTAATGTGGAGTATTAGCACGCTGCCATTTGAGCGTAGGTAGAGCAGGGTGCCTTCTACATCCACCAGCATGTTGAGTTAAAATCTGCTGGACTATTTACATACCAGCTAATACCTTCCAGATCCTAGTTTAGAGAAACCAGTACATGGCTTTAGAGGAAACTGATCTTTTGTCACAGAAATAAGCTTATATGAAAAAAAATGAGGCTGTTTTTGTGCTGTTTCAGCTTCAGTTGCCCAGCCAGTGTCCCCTGTATGTCTTTTGTAAAACATCATCACTGTCAGTCTGGCATTTTGCAGCTATCCCAAATTTGCTTACAATTCCTTATAAATTTGTGTAATTCACCCCAAGAGAAACAGACACCCGGAGTACTGGAATTTTTAAGGTGAGAATTATTGACAGTAGCAGGGGGGCTGGAGCTAGTGGATCTTTAAGGTTTCTTCCAACCCAAACCATTCTACGATTCCAATACTGTATAGGGGGACCTCTTTTCAACATGCCGCCACTGCCACATGGGACAGCTCTGAGTTTAGTTTAGCTGCAATTCATCCTATATTAGCCACATGTTTTCTGAGCTAATACGTGTCTTGTGGAATGAATGTTGAGAGTTATGTATTTCTTGTTCTGAAAACAGAAGATAAAGTTCAGCTGATTAGACTAGGAAAAATGAGCCAGCTGAAAATAATCAAAAAGGAGTGATGCCAAAGGAAAGACAGGTCTGCATGGGTGGAAGCTGCATGATATGTGATAGTTATAGTACTATTGCTATTACTTGCTTTCCAATTCTTCATCTTCCGGTATTTGGTCTATCATTACAGAACAGCTTAGAATGGCTTAGTTTGCTGTACTGCCCCATGTCATGAGAGAAATACTTTCACATCTGAAATCTAATGAAACACTGAAAGTTTAAACATTTGAAAAATTTGTTCTTTCCCAATGAGGGAGCAAGTGGGGATGGGCTCTTCAGAACTTAATTTCGCATAATTCGTTCATTTTGAGACAAAGAAGTGAATTCATATTTTTCCAATAATTCATTATCTGACTATATTTTAGAAATATTCTGTTATTCTGAAAGTAACTGGAGAGCTCTAAGTATACCTTCTCTGCCCTTCTTAATTGACAGTATGTTTTCTCCATCCCCATCTTAATCCTGATTTCTACCTACCCTTCAATTAGTGATTACTTCAAATGCATGATTAATACTACTGTTTAATCAAGCTATAACGTGTAAAGTTTTGCAATTTGTGGCTCTGGGAACTGAGATTCTGTTAAACTTGAAATTCTTAATTTCTTACAACATTTGACACAAAATGCGCATCTGGAACCAGAGATGTGACCTATATGTGGCAATTTGGATGTGGTTTCATTTCAGCTTGCTCTCCTTGTAATTTGGTTGTCATTAACTCACTGCAAGTACCTCTGTTGGACTCAACAAGAATGACCGTAGCTCCTGAAAAGTGACTGCAGCATAAGAGTATGTTAAGTGTGTCCATGATGTGAAGACGAGTTCACAACTACAAAAATAATTACTGCCCAAATTTTAATTTCACTTTTTGTTATGGGAGAAAATCTTGTGGTTTTACTCTTCCAGAGTTAGAATATAATACTCTGGATCCTAATGTTGAATACTTTCAGATCTGCATTGGAATGTGCTGTCTTCTACCTGTTTCTGAAACTTGATGCAATATCAGGTAAGGAGATGCACTTTGTATTGTGGTCACGTTGCTACTAGCATTATAGCATGACAAAGAAATAAATTTATTGATTACAATTTCCTCTCTATGTGTCCCATCTGAGAAACCATTTCTTTACTATATCAAAAATATATTCCTATGTGCTGCTCCGTTCTGGGGGACTCACAACTAGCCTACCATTATGATATTTTTACTTTTATTCACCCGACTCGCTAACTTCCTTCTGATGATTGTTAAGCTTACTAATACTTTACAATTTCCAGTAGTAAACATTAGTATCAATTTACAAGTTTATGAAGGATTTGCAGTTGTTTTATCTCCTTATCTCACAGTCTTCAAATGTTGCACCTAGTAAAATGTGAAGACACAGCTGTGATTGTACCAAAAACATCTTCCTGGCTTGAATAGGTGGTCATAATTTTCCTATGACTTATTCAAAGGTGAAAAGACTAGCCTTTGAAGAATTAATTAGTTTTTGGGCAATCCTTAGTTATTGTGTTTGTGTAATTGCATATTGGGGTGCTTTTCCCCATATTTCAAAGATGACGAGGGTCTAATGGGTGCTTGGCATTACTATTATGGAAATAATAGTAATTAATACCTGTGGAAATATGGAGGTAGTAACTCTGGACCTAAAAGTAGTTGGGTTGTGCCATTGTTGGTGCTTGGAGTACATACTTTAGGCCATCTTTGTTGTCAGGCATTAGGCTACAAAAGCCTGAGTAACGATCATATTTGATTCTTAAATGAGATAGAAATGTACTATTTCTTTATTCTCATAGGTGCTCTGGAGTTTTCCAAAATATTTGAATAAATTTTTAAGTATCTTCAGAACACAGTTCAAATTCTGGACTCTGAGTGAATGTGGGGTTTTTTTGGCTTTACTCCTGAGAAACTGATGGTGCTTGCTTCAGAGATAAGCCATGGATTTTTCTGTGCCTCAGCTGCTGACTGCTGTGCAAATGGAAGCTAGCCATCCTGCCGCAGTACTGAAGGAAGGCGGGGGGAGGAGGCTGATCCTGACAGCGTGCAATTATTTTTCTCATTAAATCAATTTCTAATGATCACAGTCATAAGAGAGTTATTTGAAGAGTACAACTACTGATACTTTGGTTTTTTCTCAGCCGTTGCAGGACAGCGTCCCCTGTAAGATCCAAGTCCTGCATCACACACTTCAGACTAGAAAGGCATGGAAAATAGGACCTTGGCTTTTGAAACTTTTCCACCTTAATGAGACTGCTACAAAGTGAGTCATTTTATAGATCAGTTACACCGTAATTCGTTTAAAGCAAAATGATGTCCAACTACTAGAAACAAATTAAGCTTGACCATCAACTGTTGTGTATTCACTGGCACGATTTTGAATGTGGCTGAACAGTTATCTTGTAAAAATCTGGAGGGAAATGAAAGTGAGGCAAAATTTTTATCCCCAGGCAAATATGTTTTATTACAAGATTTTTACAATACAGCCCAATAAACTTTTATTTTTATTTGGAATTCTTATTGTAAACAAGATTGTAAGGTATGAAACAAAGAAGAAGGAGATAACACAGCCAGGCACTTCTTTTCCAATAATCACAAAAGGAGGAGGAAATTTGGACAGAAAAATATTCTGTTAGAGGCACATAAAAGAAAAATATTCCTAATTTTGGATAATATATTGACTGAAAATGAGAGTGATATGTACTTTTTTTTGTTTTCATTCAGACATTTGGGTGTGGTTGGTACTATTCCATGCATCCTTTTACAGTGAAAGTAGGCTATGTTAGGGCTTTACGTTGTCTTTGTTGTATTTGCAGTAATGTGCATAAAATGGACATGAGTATAAGTAACTGCACTGAAAATTGGCCTATGCTTGCCTGGGTGGCAAGATAGGGAATATTTTGTTCCTTGCAATGTACTGGAAGATATAAATTCCCTTAAGTGAAGAGCTGTTAAAAGTGAAGGTCTTTGGAGATGTTTCTTTACCTCATGCATTAGAGGAATGCTCAGTGCTATGTAGAGCACATTAAAGCAAGATTGTATGTGAATTTTGTACACAATTTTTACAGTGAAACTCATTCTTCACTCAAAGCTCTTTTCGCTTCATGTTTTACCCTTGAGAGTTTTCCGAGCAGATCGCAGAGACTGGCTGACTCGGTGAAGAGCCATGAGCCAAAACCCACCCACTGCTTTCCGGGGCTCGGGAATGTCTTCAGATGGCATGGTAGTTTCTGGGGAAAGGGAGCTTTAGGTTTGCTGAGATCTGTGCCTCTTCTCTGCCTTTGAATACATCCGATAAAAAGATCCAAGTTACTTTTACAGGCTGCCCGTGGATGCTTCCAAGCTCGGACTCAGATATCATGTAGGGAAATAGCGCACTGCTTTCTACCATGCCCTGTGCATAGGTGAAATACTTTTTTTTTTTCTTAACTGCTTTAAATCTTACTGAAACTGTTAAACCAGATACTCAGTTCTGACATGTAAAGAACAGAGCAGTGGGTATTCTTCCATTATTTGGGTCTGGCCACAGTTTGAATGGCTCCGTTGCAGTTAACTCGCTGGAAACATTCTGTGACAGGAAAGCCAGAGTTCTGGATGGTGGTACTGGAGTGTGGAAGGTAAAAGCCCTACCACAAGAAGCCACTGCAATCTGTTCCCTTGGAACACAGCAGGTGTTTGTCATATCTAAACAGGGAAGAAAGTGTGCTGTGGGACAAGGCTAGTTTCATAAACATTGTTTAGTTTTGTGTGTGCGTTTCTGTGATCTTTGCACTGTCAGTCCTGTTGCTGTCTCAGTGCTCACTATTTCTTCAGCTCTGTGATGTTTGCTCCAGTCAGCTCCCCAGCTCTGACATCTGCGTTGTTTGCCTGTAAGGCACCACACACACCTGGGCTCTGATCTGAGTAATAAATAATGGTAATAACTGTGACTAGAAGCAGTCGTTGTGAAGTATCAAACTGTGGAATATATGGCACAAACTTCCATGCAAGCATTCAGATATACACATACAGTAATGTAAGTGTGTGCAAAACCAGGTAATCTGAGTGTATGTAGCAGGATGTGGAGAGAAACATTGGTTTGAATAAGGAAAAACAAATTTTATGACCAGTATTATTTGTGTAAGCTCTCCAAGCACTGTTAACATAAAATCTGACTTATGTGCTGTTCAAACATGCTAAATACTTATACTCTATTTTTCTAAAGTATGGAATCATTAGTATAAAGATTGTGTTAAGATTTCTTTTGATGTGGAATGTGTATACCAAAAGATGATGTTGTTTCATATTGTGAGACTGTTCCAAAAACAGAAGGTGATTTTATTTATTTGTTGAGTTGTGGGTCCAGGTCTCACAGCTGGACGAATATGCCTATAATTGCTTTGTCTTTGAAGCCATTCAACTAAACAAGCCAGTAACACAGATCTAGTCCATGTACTGTGCAAGTAATGCAATAAAAAACTACTATATTTTGCTTCTGTATTAGAAGTTTAAAACCCTTTTCAATTTACTTTTAGCACTGTTTTGTTTTAATATTGAAAATACCTGAGGTAAATACATAGAGTTGCATTTAAATTTTTTACTGTTGCTGCTCTCTAAGTGGTGGTTTTTTTTGTTGGTTTCAGCTGTTTACGTCCAGCTTAATAACAGATACTGACTGCATTTTACAGTACTATGAAATCCTTGGGTTAAGTGTTTACTCTGGCTTGGCTTCATACCAATAATGTATTGGAGTGTATCACGAGTCAAGTTTAGAACAGTTTAATCAACTGTTCCTAATGTTTTGTAGAGCTGAGGTGGATTGCTGACTGCGATCTGTAACTCTTCAAACAACTGATGTGAATTAGAGAACTCCATTGTCTCCAAATGTCCGAGTATCTGGTCTGAGCACTTGTGTTATTTTTAGAAATAAGATTTAAACACTTAGATTATATGAATGCTTTTTAAATTGTCCTTTTCAGTACTAAGCATGCTATTATTCCTTGGCAAACTTCTTGTCCTCAGTGATTACCTCTAATATTTTAAGTACATGACAGATGTAATTTTACGTATATGAGTTTTGCTTTCAATAATAGTCATACTTGTAATTAACCTGGAACTGAGTATAAGTCTGACCCTTAACTGAGTTGAATAAATGAACTCTGTACCTACCTAGAAAATGATCCTTATGGGTCAGACTTGAGGTATGGAGGACAACACAGGGCTAGCTTGTTAGAGCTTTCTATGCTGTATTTATTCAGGGAGTACGTGGAAATTTTTAATCTTTAAATACTGCCTTCTCCTGAGTGTTTCCTAGCTGAGATTTGAGGAGCACAGATTGAAATCATGACTTCTACAACAGCCACTTGAAACTCAGTTTCCTCTCATGTTGGGCTGCAGAGTACCAGGATGTAACAGTTTCAATTTACCACAGTGAGTTAATGTGAAACTCAGGATCAAGAGCAAAAAAATAAAAATAAAAAACAACAAAGTGGGATTGAAGCATTTAAATGAGTTAAAATATGAAATAAAACATTTTCTCTAACCCTTTTCCTGGAGTTCTGCTCTGATACAATGAGCGGCTGCTGTTATGTATTCCTCACCTGGAATCAGACTTGGCTTGGCAGCATCCTTGGTTGGAGCAGAAATAATGACTGTGTCAAAATACAGGAGCGTAACTACAGGGGAGGGAGTCTGCAGCAGCAGAAGATTGTGGTATGCCTCTTAAATCAGGTAAAATTGTTGTGCAAATGTCCTTTGCAATATTAATAATTTAAGAGCCTAACGGCGGTTAAATGCTTAGGGAATTCTAGAGCCTTTAAATATCATTTTAGGTTGAGTTGTTTGTTATTTATGTTTCCCTTGAACTGTCAGTAGCCTCTAATATATTTGTGCTGGTTAGCATCCTGGCCTGGCATGCAAAAGAGTTGCTTTTATAAACTCTGGGAGGCTTTGGTCCTTTGAGCTGGAGGAGAGTGCTGTGTAAGGGAGCTGATGGGTTTTGTTTTCTGAGGATGAGTTTTGGCTGCTTCATGCTGAAGCCCTTCAGAGCAGACAGTCAAACGCCACTTCCCGTTAAACACGCAGTCAGTCACCGCCTGCTCCTCTGAGCTGGAGGGCTGTGTCTTCTAACAGGTACTCCCATTTGGGACAGTGCAGAAAAGGATTTTTCAGTTTTTTAGTCCAATCACACGCTGAAAAGCCATTGAATTGTGAGTGTGACTCGTGTAAACTCATAGACAAGATACTTGGAATGTGCTTGCTTAAGAGTTTTTGTACAACACAGCACATATACATGATCTTGTCAAAACATGGGGGCTTTTCCTCTGATTGCAGGCAGTGTATTCTGTAGGTGGCTGTCTGGCTTCAAAGGAGAACCAGCACACTTACATGAGAGATCAGGACAAAGCTCACCAATTATGTACATTGTTGGCACCTGTCAAATGGTGTGTGCTTGTCTCCTCCTCCTCTTCAAGTCAGCATTCTTCTTGCATCATGTACTGTCCCAAATCTAAATGCTTTCAAACAATTACAAATTTAATCTCATATACTTATTATAAGCAAGGCTGATGCTGTCTGAGCATAGGCTGTGCTCTGGGCTGGAACTGGTTTAGCAAGCTGAAGTCCACAGGATGAAATGGTATTTGTCTTGATGGGTCAGACCTCATCCACAGATTTCTGTGCTGGTTCATCACTGAGGAAGAACTTCACTTTTCTTTTTGTAGCCCATTTTCCTGTTCAAAAATGGGAAGGTGAGCACTTACGGGAAATTGCAAGTGCATTGTTTGGTGCTCTGATTTGTCTGCCCTCTGCCTGCCTTAGAGAGTTGGTCTTTGTGGTTCTTTAAGACCCCTCAGCCTCTGACATAAACTGATGTGAGGGACTTACAGCAAGGCTTTCTCCCCACCGTGCACACACTAGTCTTCTGGCTGGAAAGGTCAACCAAGAGTGTGCTCCTACAGCAGAGGGAAATAGAAAATAAAATTGCATTTTGCCCTTCTATATATTTTGCTAGTTTCTTTCTCCTATTCTCCACACCTTGAGTCTCCTTGTGTGTTACTGAGGCTAGTGTTTACCCATACACATAATTAGTCTGTATACAATAGGCCAGAACAAATAGTTGTATTTAAGCAAGCTTGGAAATTGGAAAGCTTTTTTCTCTATTGGGAGCCAAGCTCCTCAAATCAAGTTTGTTTCCAATGTAAAGTACCATGTAGTCAGTCTATAGCTTGTTTTCTGAGCTTCACAGCTCTTCTCTTCCCATGGGCCGGTCCCCAGCTGCAGGGCAGCACCATGCACTTGTGTCTCTGCTCTCCATCGTCACGTCTGGAAGAGAACAGTCTAGAGGCAAATTTTAGGCAGAGTTTGGAAGCAGAGGTCAGACTGACCTTTCCCTGTGTCTGAGAGCTATCCTGGCTCCAATGTGCTGTTAGAGCAGTAATTGAATGGATCTCACAGTGAATAATAGGAAATGAATCATGCTTGTTTAATTTTTTTTTAAACTCTCCACCAGTCTAAAAAGAAATTAATCTGGCAGAAGTTGTGTGTATAGCCTTTTTTTTCTTTCTCCTGGGCTTCTGCCTTCCTTGATTACCATGATGGGGCATAAAAATAATAAAGATGAAGGAATACCTCTGAGCTGCTCCTGTGCGTGCTGTGTGCCAGAAGCACGGCGGTCCTGCGCAGGGACACAGAGCGTGCCAGGTCAGGAGCACGCGTGCAGTCGTGCGTGTAGGTGTGCTGGGACACGTGGCTTCCTGGCACTGCTGCCCTGCTCTTGAAGTGATATTGCCCGTTCCAAAGGCACTGCAAAGTAATTCAGTGCTGTCAATAGTGCAAAACTGGTATTTTTTTTATTAGAGCTGACCTGATTTTAGAGAAAGAGAAGATTGATTTAGTCTCTGTGTGTCTGCCATACGCTGAGGGAGCATTAGTCTGCATCTGCAAGGTGGCAGAGGTTGCAGGATGCAGAGCCTAAGCTGGCAGAGCGATGGGGAAAAGGATGGAGGCTGTGAAACAATTTCTTCGGGAAGCACATGCAGCATGTTGCACTGAATGGTTAATATAATTTAATCTTTGTTCCTGTTATTTACTGAACGCTACAGGGTGCTCAAATTTAACTTTATGACCATGTATGTACTTTAGATTGGATGTTTCTAGACCTGTTGTGTTGCTGTTGCGTTCCTAAGGGCTGTTTTGCAGCAAGCACTAAGAGCTAATGTGATCAGACACGTTAGCCCCAAATTTTCTAACCTCTGCCTGTCTCATTAAAATCAACAGAAACTGTAAAGCTAAGAGTTTGTAAGCCACTATGAAATCTTCAGGATTATATGTTTTAACCAACAAAAGGAGCTTGCTCTGTGATTGCATTTTGCTTTGGACACCATGGGGACAAGGATAGCATAAATGCCTGAATCATAGAATCATAGAATCATAGAATGGTTCAGGTTGGAAGGGACCTTAGAGATCATCTTGTTCCAACCCCCCTGCCATGGGCAAGGACACCTCCCACTAGACCAGGTTGCCCAAAGCCCCATCCAGCCTGGCTTTNTGGCAGAGCGATGGGGAAAAGGATGGAGGCTGTGAAACAATTTCTTCGGGAAGCACATGCAGCATGTTGCACTGAATGGTTAATATAATTTAATCTTTGTTCCTGTTATTTACTGAACGCTACAGGGTGCTCAAATTTAACTTTATGACCATGTATGTACTTTAGATTGGATGTTTCTAGACCTGTTGTGTTGCTGTTGCGTTCCTAAGGGCTGTTTTGCAGCAAGCACTAAGAGCTAATGTGATCAGACACGTTAGCCCCAAATTTTCTAACCTCTGCCTGTCTCATTAAAATCAACAGAAACTGTAAAGCTAAGAGTTTGTAAGCCACTATGAAATCTTCAGGATTATATGTTTTAACCAACAAAAGGAGCTTGCTCTGTGATTGCATTTTGCTTTGGACACCATGGGGACAAGGATAGCATAAATGCCTCAACTCAAATCATTAGTTGCAAAATACCTATACTTTGCAAAGCGTTTCCGTATTAATAATGCTTTTAAGTAGTAGTAGTTTAAACAAACAAACAAAAAAACTGTTGTGGTATCTTATAAAAAAGTGTTTAGGCTTTAATCATTATGATTGCTGTTGCATTTAAACAGAGTAGTAGTGGTAAGCTCTGAATGTTACCCCATACATTTGTTCTTAAATAATTAAATGTATTAATGAAACATGAAGCAAAGTGTGCCAGTAATAACCTGTCTGGAGTAGGATTGCCAACAGGCTCATATCTGATCCTGCAAGAAGGGAGTTTGTTACCTGCTGAGTTTGAGATCACGGTGGGCTCTGGGTGCCTCCAGAGCAGCTCAGTGGGCTCATGTTATGTCTGTGCTGAGTATATTGCTGCTAGGGGGAAGATTTCCTTCCAGTAGTTTGTAAGTATAGGGCCATTTTCAGGACCAGTTCACTTGAAACTGTACACTGAGACAATGTCAGTAAGGTAAAAAGCAGACAATAGGATTTCCAGGGGGTCCAGCTCCTCCTTTATGCTTTCCTGTTCTATCTAAAATAGGAAGTGCAATCCAAGAATCATGACAGCTGGCTGAGGGGAGGTTAAACGTCCCGAGGTCTTTGCTTAAGAGAGAGAATTCCTTTTGAAATACCGCACAGTTCAGTTTTCAATATATGAACTTTAGTTTTCATATCGCTGTGTTATTTTCTAAGTAGGTACATATAAGCTCAGAACAGCTAGGATCTAACTGAATCATTTCAGTGGTTTTAAGGCAGCTTTGAATAGTCAAATAAGCATTGTGCCATGTTCACATCAACTTCAGTGAGTCTTAAAATGGGTGCATCATTACTGAGTTTACGCTTTGCTGAGAGCAGGTATAACCACCAAGATGCAAAATCGTCGGGAGCTTTGCAAAGCCAAGAATGTCAAAAAGTAAGGCGAATGCTCTGGGCTGTTTCTGGGATCCAAGATATTTCAGGAGTCATAAAATCATGTGGGTTGGAGAGACCCTTAAGACCATCAAGTCCAGCCATCATCTCTATGTAGTGCTACTTTTAGGAAGGGAAATGGTACCCACTGATATCATTAGCAGTGCACTGACTCATATGCACCGTGACAATAGCTGTTCATCTCAGATTTCTGCCAGGTTCCAGGATGTTTAGTAACTGTTATCAGGCTTCTCTTCTTTGAGTAGCTTCAGCTGAACTTTTTTTTTTTTGATACAGAAATGTGAAGAGAGCATGTGTGTTGTGTATAAATGTAAATATATACATATAAATGAGAACATATTCTCCTATGTGCATCTGCCTCTTAGTGTAGTTAGTGATGGCGTTTCTCACAGGCTTTGTAATGGAGGCTGATTTTTTCTTAAGCAAGGCTTATATTAGAAAAGTTTGGTGGCTTAACAGGATACAATTCCAGTGGAAGCATCTGAAAGTGCAGCAAAAGATATAGATTGGTACGTATTAGAAACTTACTTAGAAAGTTGCTGGATAAAACTGAAATTTTTGGTGAAGCATGCTTAGGGTTAACATGTAGTCTGTAAAACATTAGAGTGAAAATAGGGAGGGAGTAATTAGAGGAAGAATATGGCTCTTGGAAAGCTTGAACTAGCAGCCTATCAGTAGTGATGCTGAAAGTGCTCTCGTGTAAATGCAGACTGAGTGATAAGAGTAGGAAGATAACTGGCATCTCATGGGAACTGGAAAGGGTGGCATGGCTGTTAGAAAAGCTCTAAAGAGTATGTGCTTGATCTCAAAAGTAACACAGACCCATAGCACAGTGTTGACAGGACAGAAAGGAAACAGCAGTCAGTAATAGTGTTATGAAGAAAGGAGCAACAACTTTATGACTGACCTAGCAGACACGTACTGAAATATCTGGGAATGAGAAAGGAACTGCGCCTCAGCAGGCTAGCCAGAGAAGGGATGAAGGAAGGAAGACTTGAGAAGAAAGCTGGAGGACTGATGAGCATTAGGGCAGATCATGAAGTAAAATGTCTCAGTAGAACATTTTAATTTGCTTGATCTTTTTTTTTTAATTATTTAGTGTGTATCAATTTGGATAACAAGATTTCCTGCTATATGCTAGTCAAAATGACAAGTACAACAAGGATAGCCTTGAGAGAGAGTAGGAGTCCCAGGCTCAAATCCTTGTTTTTTTAGGTTCCTCAAACTCATATTAATGGTTATTGTGTGCAGTAATTGGAGACATACTTGCAATGACATTTAATCTTCTCATTATGCTTAACTGTGCAACTATTTTGTCTGTGTTCAAATGTCTATTTTGCATTAGAGAACGAAGAGCTAGGATGACCTTTATGCAGATTTCTAATTTCTTTCTACCTTATAATGCACTAGTGCACCTCACTGAGATTTATACTTGGAACTTGAAGAAGGAAATTGTAGAGCTACTAGGCTAGCACCATAATTGTCACTAATCTGTAGTTTATGAAGGAGAATAGCAAAGCTGAAATTGGAATTTTAGAACTCAGTTGAAGACTTTGACACCTTACTCAGCTTAGTGAGCTACTGCCAAATAAATACACAATTGAATCTTTTTTATTCTAGATGACAAGATTTGAAATGAAATGATCATATTTCACTCCTAACTGAATTTTAGTGCTACTTCAGAAGGGAAGGATTAATTTTAAATGCTTTCCTGGATATTCATTTCCTTTTAAACTGGAAATTGCTATAATCAAAATGAAAACTCTTGACAGTGAATTTAAATGTTCGTCTTCTGTTTCTCATCATAACTTTGTTTAATAGACATCTACCGTTTACTGGAGAGACGCCATTCTAATTCCTCACAGGAAATGAAAGCAATTTCTGTATTAAAATTTCAGCCTGTATGGTGAATGAAGGCTAGGCTACACACCACTTTGTTCTGAAATGGTGCTGCATGATTTGTTTCTCAAAATTGATTGCATGGAATTATAAGACTTCAGATACATTGCGTGAATTATATGAGCAGACTGAAGAAAATTTAGTCCAATTACTCAGTTTAGATTTATTTTTTGAATGTGCAAGTATAAAATCATTCATCCTAGTAAAATCTTTGTATAAGGTATTTGACTAAAGTCTATTCAACTTGTCTGTGGTAGCTATCTAATAAGAAATAAAAGGTAAAAGGTTCCTTCTGATGAGGAACTACAACTAGGACTGTCAAAACACTTTCTGATAGGAAGATACATGGTTGTAGATACATTAATTCTGATAAATCCTTGGTGTTGAATAGCTTATGAAAATACCTAATGTTGTGTTAGACGTTTACCCTTTGGATTTTCTGATCATCCATGGTAAGACATTCTTCTAGGATAAGCTTTTATTCAAATAAAGCTATATTAGAGGCTTGATGTGGACTGATTTTTAACTGAATTCTTGTTTATAAGTACAAATAGCCTGGAGTAGATCTTTCTTACAAGTTAGAAAATAGTTCCCTTATAAATTCTGTGTCCAGAACCCTCTCTGTTTGGAGCTCCTGCAAAACAACCCACAATTATGTTCTGGTAATTGGTCATTTATTCTAGCTGAATAACTCCTTCACAGTTTAAACTTCTTTCAAGGTCATTTACCTCCTCTGATAGAGTGGCATGTAACATCTCTTTTTGAGTAAGCTTTTAATTTCCAGTGTGTAAATAATCACTATCTCCCATGCACCTTAGGCAATGTAGCTTTGCTTCAATTGAACCTCTGTAGTGTTTTTCTATCTTTTTGGTTTGTTTGCTTTAATTACTTGCTGTGGAAGGTTTTATTAGACCTGTGCATTCACTCTCAGCTTTCTGTTTGCCATTTACTAAAGCGGTGTATCGTATAATCTGAAAGGCATGTATTGAACGTGGCAGTGCCATTCCCACTCTCCACTCTCTCACGACTGCCTGTACCCATTGGGTCACGGTTTTGATTTATTGTAAGTCTCGGCAGTGACAGCAAGTGATGGATCATGATGGTCATGGTATTTCAGAAGTAAAGTTCAAATTATATTTTAGAATTTTCTCCTCCTTTGAAGCACCACATTTGTAATCTTCCTATAGAGTTTATGACAGTAGATGACTAGTGATTGATTCTTTGAGAATCCTATTAGACTGGCATTATTTTGCCAGTATAGCTTTTTAATTAGTGTTGGCTTTTTTGATTGTTTGTTTTGTTTTTAAATTATCAGCAATAATTGATTTTTAGAAAGGATCACTGGTAGTATTTTTAATATGTCACTGACTACAGATATGAAATTCCTTCATGCTAGCAGTAAACAATGTAAGGGAATGGACTTTGTCACAGAGTGCAGATGGCTTTCATCTGTCCAGCTCCTGGATATTAAAGATTTTGATATTGTTTAATTTTAACTAAAACTACTATTGGTTTTTAAAGTTGAGTTGATGTTGCAATTTTGATCGTCTCAGTAGTGTGGCATTGCAAACCCATCCCTGGTGCAGTGCTGGGGCTGCTCTAAGGCAGGCATGAAAGTGAGGTGCCGACGAGGGTTCCCAGAAGGGAAGTAGAGCAGGTGACTTGAGCAGCTGCATGAGACCTGGCTGGGGGGATGTTAACATTCCTCGTGGCAGCCCATATCCTGCTGTACAGTGGCTTAAGGCAACACTTGCTGGTGTTTCAGCTTAGGTCCAAAGCAAGGAACTTTTTGCAAAGGAAAATATTTATTTTACTTGATTTTAAAATAGCTCAATCTGCAGCACATTTCCTTAGCCCAAGAATAGCGTAGGCAAAGCTGAAACACTTGGTAAAAAATGTGTTGTGGTACAAAAGGAAAAATGTATCCAACTTTTAAATGGGCTACAGAGAGACCTAGTTGATGGACAAAGCAGAGAAAGATAAAGCCGTGTCTGCTTTTCCCCTTGTATGGTTATCTTGTGTTGGGAAAGATGGCAGCAGCATCCTAGAAACATTGAGATTTTTGCTCTTTTGTGCCTTGCCTGCTCTGAATCCCAAAGGAAGTAGCTACCTGTCAGCCCTGGCAGAGCTACATGCATAGATAGGCTGTGAGTATTCATTTCAAAATCCAAAGGTAGATATCCATGTAACATCTCTTTCATATCTTCAGTGGCGTTATGTGGGTTTGATATTTCTAGACCTGACTAGTAAGCATCATCTCAAACTTCTGTCCAGTAACCTGGGAAATTTGAATCTCGCTGTTTAGGTAATGTCTGCAAATGACCATTCCCCATTCCTAAATGAAGAGCCAAGCAACTTTATGAAAAGTATTTTTGTTTTCGCCCTATGTAGGTGTATATCTCCTTGCCACCTGCTACTCTTCCTTAGGCTTTGCCAACCGAGCAGCACCTTTCTGAGAGCCTGCTTGCACTTGGTGTCACTTACAGTTCCCTCCCTGCCTGCATAGGCATGGGGAGGAACCGAGACAAGCAAGCAAATGTTCAAAAGTTATCTGTAGCTTGTATTAAGTAGATTTTAATCTTAAGGAAGATAGAATGCAAGGGGTTCCTGAGGCTTTGGATGAGTTTTTTAATGATCTCTTTTAAGTAACAGAGTATTGCTTCCATTAATGTTGACTCCTGCTCATGACCTTTGTCATGCCTGTGTGAAAAAATGCTGTGTTTTAGATTGGAAATGAAGGTACAGACATGCAGAATTAGATTATTATTTTCTTTTAGAAAAGCGTTAGTTACCTAGTTGCTTAGCTGTTTTTTTTTGAGGATTGGCTAGGAATTTTTGCAATTGCCATGAGGCATCTCTGCATGCCATCAGACCTTCAGGTATGTTACTGAATGTCATCTGGTGTGGCTTGCCCAAAGCTAGAGGTAGGGCAGAGACCTGAACCATTGAAAGGATCTGAGATCTCCCGTGGTTTACTTCTAATGTGACTCTGAGGAGCAAACAATTTCATTCTAAATTTTCTTACCTGCCCTTTCTCTGTTTAGATTTGCATTTTCTCAGAGCAGGAGCCCTCTCGTGAAGTGCTGCCAGCACCTCTTGCTGGGTGCCCAGCGTACAGTCAAAGCCTGCCATGGGCTGTTATTCTGCAGAAAACAAATGCACAATGATTTGGTGATGAAAAAGCATAAAGAACTTTGGAAAGATAGTTATTCAAATATGCCTTGCATATTAGGAATCTTTAGATAAAACTAAATTTTATATTGTTGAAAATATTATTTTTCATGTACTAATAGTAGAGAATTGCTCATCAAAAGTCATAGTTACAGATACTGCTACTTTATAGTTCTGCATTTAAATTTAATATAATCCTTTAGGCTTTTAGGGGGATCTAAGTAGAGTCTGGATGTATTCCCTCTTATTTTCTTGCTCATGTCCTTCAGGAGGCCTTATTTTCTTTCCTTTTTTTTTTTTTTTTTTCTTTTTTTCCAAGACTGTAATAATCACATGCCCATTTACACTGGTAATAAAGATACAGAATTTAACTTTCTAATGCTATGGTTATTAAAGCTGATTAAAAATTAATGACTGCCAATGATATACATCACATATTAGTACAGTCTATATTTTTGCGCTGCCAGATGTGATGTGACTGGTGGCTAAAATATTAATCTCACAATACCTATAACCCACCTGCATGTGATGAACAGACCCAGCATTCTTTTAATGTAAATCATGGGTCTATTCATTTGTGTACTTCCAAAGCTTTTAATTAGTATTGTTTTATCTTTTTCAACACAGCTTGAACGCTTGATAAAGGTTAATATCAGAACCTCAATTTTATAAATGATAATGCAGATCCCTAGGTGAGTAATAAAAATGTGTGTATTCATTCAGTGTGTTAGATTTAATAAGCACTATCATGATCAAAATCTGCTAGTACTGAACAACTCCTTGCCACTGTTTTCTTAAAATTCCTTTTCTGAAGTAGTCGGATGATGTTTGCTGAAATGACCACCTGCAGAGAAGGGCATGTCTGCCTGACGAGCACAGCCTGCTGAACACAGTTGGCTACAGATTATTTGGGATCAAGGCAGAAGGAAACAAAAAATAAATACATCTGGTATGTAGAGCTGGCATTTCTCTCTCTATAAACTAAACATCCCACCTCTATCTAAACGGACTGGTTTTGCCCATTTCCTTCTCCATCTGGAAATGGTAGATCACTGTTTTTTTCTAGTCTTTGTCAGACAAATGGAGGGGAAGTACAGTGGGATGCTGTGTGAAGAACTTGTGTGTGCTGGGAGGTGATGGGGAAGCTGGAGGTTGGCTGTGGATTACCTTCCAGTCTTTGGAGCAGTGTATTGAAAGAAGACACACTTAAACAGAACGATTTAAAAAATCCTTGACTTCCTTTTTGTAGGGATTAATCCTGGCCTGAGCATGACAAGTTCTTAACCCTTTTTGTGAGTTTGATATTGTTGAAGAGGCACGACGAATGTTTCAGGGCTGACCATTCACTTTCTCAGTGAAAACCAGGCCCTACCCTGTAACACAGTGGTTCCCGGCTCCTGGGTCGGCCTCTGCAGGGCAAAATGCCTCGGCCAGCCCTGCCTCTTGCCCTCTTCCTCGCTTGCCCACTCTTCCACTTGGGCCCTGCTCTGCTGTGGCAGCTCTGGGAGGTGTGGGAAAGGTCATGCTCCAGTGGGGTTGACGGGGACTGTGGGGATGTGTCACTGGAGTTGTGGGAAATGATCCTGACATTGCAGTTGGTCACGTGTCACTTGTAGGAAGGGAACTTTTAAGGTAAGCTGCTCTGCAAGAGTGAGAACTAGGAGGGGCTTTTGGGATGTGCCTTCCCCTGCCTGGCCATGTCCCTTACAGGGCAGTGGCCACTGTGGCTGCCTTGCAGTGCTTGGGAAATCTCTGCCTGATGTTTTACTAAATCTCTAAGGGGACCACACTGCTTCAGCGCAGTTCAAAGTGGAGTGCAGAATCTTCTGGAGGTAGGGGAGAAGGCAATGCGTTAATGATGGCTTGAGAGGTGAGGACGCTCTGGTGTAGAAATGCATAGAGGGAGACAGAATTGCTCAAAAGGAAGAAGCGACTTTAGAGATGAGATAAGCACCACTGTGAAGAATAAATTCTAATTTTATTAAGTTTCCATTAGTTATATACACATGTTGAAAGCAAAATTACAAAGTTATCATTTTGCATGTACTGTAATCCATAAAAATTGTATCAGATAAATTTAATGAACCTCCAGGCCATGGAAATTTTAATTTTCAATGAAATGTGATTTTCAGCTGCTTTTAGTAGAGGCTAAAAAGTAATTGGGCAACTTTAAGGGGAGCTTATGAGCCTTTTGTTTGTAACAGAAATCAGATTACATGAAGTGTATTAATTAGAGAACTAATAATAGATACTCTTAGTAGTTGAAGTGCAAGCTACAACACAAATAGACACTGGACATCTGATGAGTCTGAGGCATGAGACATCTGAGCGTGCACATAGACCTTTGGAAAGCCTTTGCAGAAGGAGAAAGAAGTGTCTGTCTAAAGATAGAATGGTACTCAACCTTGTTTTTAAAACCTCTGTAGTATAACTTCTCTTAACTCTCCAGTCCTGTTATTTATGTACTGCAACTAATGGCTGCTTATGTCTTTAAAGGCTGTATTTGCAGCTCATCTTCATCTTCTGACTGCCGATGTCACGAATGGTAAACACAATTATAAACAGAAGAAAGTTAAAACTCATCTTACAAAAAACCTGCAAAATATGAACTTACCATTTAGATTTTTTATTTTTTATTTTGTTTATATATGTAAAATCCTGTTCAGTTTGCTGAAGGGAATTTTAAATCAAAGTGACTATTTATTGCAATGGGAATAAGGGATAGGTTGAATAAAAAATAAAAAAGGCAGAAAAGAAACCAAGATATGAAACATCAAAGACAATGTCAGATAAACATCACAAAAATTCATTTGCTAAAGTGAATTACAAAATTAGAAACAAGGAAAAGTTTTTGAACAGTTCTTCTGCAAACTTATTTTCATCATAATATGTGTAAAATGCAAATTCTGCTGATTATGCAAATTGTTTTCTGGTATGATTTATGTAGTTCAAACTGTAGAATACCATTTTTGTGGGAGACTCTCTGAATATCAATGTAGATATTTTTTTTTTTTAACCTGAAGTTTACAAAGTATCTGAGTTTCTCTTCTGGTTATTTTTAAAAGTTCATTGCTTTCAATATAAGAAAAGGTGGATTTATCTTTTTTAGAGTGAGGGCAGTAAGTCTATATAATTTGTTTTTCTTTTCTTAGGGTTGATCCTTTCCAGAGTCTTGGCATTATGCAATCACAGAGGCTGTGATACAGAAGCAGCTAGTAGCTCCATTTGCTTTATTCTCTGTTTTGGTATGCTCAGCCTATACCCTTTCTTTTGACTTCTGTGGTCACTGTATGAAGCCCTCATGCTGATGAGGTGGAAATTGCCATGAAACCTTTATACCCTCCATACTCATTCATGCACATCTCAAGGATGCAGCATGAGGAAGAACATACTTGTGTTTTTATTCAGGTTTATTTTCAAGTTTATATTGTTACTTTGCTACATTAGTGAATATTTTTCAAGCAAACAAATGTTCATTAAATTCATAGTCTCAAACAAATTTTGATTCATGCAGCACAAGAATATATTTTTATTTTCAAATTAGGCTTATGGGTTCTTTCAGCTATTTCCTGTCTTTTCTAAGCCTCACACTGGGATTTGTAAGCACTTAATTTGAACCACATTATCCCAAGGGAAGTTGTTCTAATAAGCTCGGTGGCTTTCACTAGTTGGAAAAAAATATATTTTAGTTGTTGTATGATTGATTTGTTTTAGATTCCCACTAGCAGACCTTCCTCTGTTTTTTTTTCTGTTCAATGAAAGTGCTCTATCAGAAAGCTTATCCTTGTTTAAATTTTCGCCAGACCAAATAAACTGAAGCTCTTCTATCTCTTGCTATAAAGCATGCTTCCCAGACCCAATAACTTCTGTAGACCTGTTTTGGCTTTTTAACATCTCTTCTGAAGAGTGGGCACTGGACCTGCACAGCAGAGTTGTAGCAGCTGCTTTGCTAATGCACTTGGCTGAAGTAACACCATCTGTCCGGTCCTGCTTGATGTTTCCTGCTTGCCCTTTTCTAAAGGAATTAACTCCTCAGTAGTCCAGAAGTCTCTTTCTCAATCAGAATTTGTACAATGTGGTAAAGATTGGTCAAATTAGTAACCACTGAAAGCCATTTCACTTTGAAGTTTTCAAGTATGATTTAGAAATTATTACTTATTTATACATTATTTAAAAAATATATATGATTTACTGGAAACATCCATCGTGGCAAAGTCTTTTTTCCCCTATCTCTTCTTTTGGAAGACGAAAACAGGCTATCTGAGCATAAGAAAGCGGTGGCATTTACAGGGATGAGAGTGGCGGTTGGGTTAGTTCACTGTCACTGCTTAGAGGGTGAATACCTCGATTCACAGATATGGCACTTGGTGGGTCTTGGAAATTTGGAGAGAACTTCACTTGGCAGATGAAGGAAGACTTGTTACCACAAATTTCCTGCAGTTACAAACCAGATTAAGCCTGGTGAGATTTCTTCTAGTATACCTCGAGGTATTCTGTTCATTGACATCAATTGGTTTACCCTCATGAAATTTCGCCGAGTCCTTTTATTTATTTATTTTAAATAATGTTTCCCTTAGGAAGTGTGTTTCCAAATGCATATTCAGGAAGAGGTTAGTCAGCAGAGGGATGGGGGCACGGTGAGGAGATGGAGTGTTCTCCCTTTGTGCCTGGGGATGGGCACAGTGGGAAGGGGAACTCTGGCCTTATTTAGAATGGGGGAGAGGAGTAAGAAGAGGAGGGGCTGGCATCCATGTGGAGCAACTGGAAGGAGGGCAGAGTTTGCTGAAGGTGGAATTCAACAGGTTTTATGAATGAGATCATCCACACTGGTGGATGCTTGTCCTGCATAAGTACGTCTGAAATCTTACACAGTGAATCTGATACTTGATTTATGAAGAAGAGTTTAAAGCAATAAGTATCTTTGTTTGCCTTTGAGAAGAGGGCTCCAGCAGTCTGAGAAGTGAACTGACATTGTCATGGAGAGGTTATCTCCCTTAGATAATAGCTGCTACTTTTTTTTTTTTTTTTTAATTTTTTTTATTTTTTTTTAATTTATTATTATTATTATTATTATTTTTATCTTTTTGCCTAAGCTAATGGAAAGATCCTTTGCACTTTTCTGGAATCTAAGCCTGAAAAAGATGCTGTGATGTTTTTGCTGTTCATTTGTATTGTTCTCAATCTTTTTTCTTTTTTTTTCTTTCCCCCAGAATAAGGTCAAAAATGCAAATGAAACAGGCTTGGCAATGCACTTGTTTGTGTTGTTTACTTCCTTTCTGTTCTTTAGTAGTTGCTAGAAGTGTTTGCCTCTGTATTCCCATGGTATTCTTCAATGTCCAGTTGTTTCATTTTCACAGTCAGCCTTACTATCTCTATTCACATCCCTTTAGCCCATGGGACTGTGCATTTCACTGAATCCACTGCAAATTTCGGATGATTCATTCTCTCCTCTTTTAAGTAGGTTTTTTACTCACTGTCTCTTCAAATTGTCATCAGCCAACTGCAAAGTACGTGTGGTCTTCTTTTTTTTTTCTGATATGTTTATCCTTAATTAACTAGTTGATATTCATTCTAATATTCCTCCTTTGGCTTCCACGCTTAAATTGTACCCTGTTTGCTCAAGGGAAGTATTTTTATTGCTCATTATTTATTGATATAGTAATGGATTCCTATTCATTCTCTCTACCTCTCATACTACAGAGACTTAAGCAGCTATTCATGTTTTCAGTAGGACTTTTTCTAGAATGACCTGGAAAAGAGTACTTATTTATACACAGGTAAGCCTCTCTGAGTGTAAACACACCACTGTAACTTCTTCCTATAAATCTAAGGGTGACTCACTCTGTGCTGAGCAATTCAGTCATTCTGTGATTGCCTCCTGAATCAGCAGCCAGCACAAGAGGTAAGGGGACGTGGGAGTAACTGTGTTGGAGGGGAATGTGAGTACACAAACTGAAGATACATGAGCAGAAACAGGAAAATGTGTGACTTGATTAATTAATTAATTTTGGACTTGAAAGACTTGATAATAGTGAAAGAAAATGTAAATCTAGATTCTTTCATACTAAGCATCTGAGCCTAGATTCTTTCATACTATACTTAGCATCTGAGCTTCTTAGTGTTAGACACTTTACGTAGGAAATAGATCCCTCTGTATAAAGAGTTTAATCAGTGACCTCGTAACTCTCAAGAGCCTACCTTCCAACCCCCTCTCTTTCTGATGTTAAAGCACATTTTGCTGCTCACTCATTCCACTCTTTTGAGCAAAAGAGCTGTGTTCATACAGACAGTGAGTACTTGTTTTCAGGGGAAAAAATGATTCTTTTTCATGCAAACAGAAGATAGTGTACTAGAGCCTCGGAGGTGGCTGGAATGTGAAGTTTCAAGTACTGTCACTAGATACGCACAGCGGTGGTTCTGGGGACATGTCAAAAGAAATGAAGTGTGAAACTGTATCTGCAACCTCTTGCCAGGAGGTTTTGAAATAAGGGTGTTTCCAGCAGCTTACGTGGCTGTCTCATTCCCTGAAGTTTACGGCTATATTGTCTGTGTTGCTGTATAAGTCATTGTAGCTTTATATCAGGAGACGATTCTAAATAAATGCTAAGGATGAGAAGGGGGAAGGCACAGATGAAAACTGTTAATGTACTCAGTGACCAAGAGCAACGTTGTGGTAGTATGAGCAATGACTGTATGAATGGATGATTGTATGAATGAATGAATGGATTTGGAAGAATAACCTGAACTGGAATAAACCTCATTTTTGCTAAAACAAACAAACAAACAAAACAAAACCAAAAAACCCATAAACTTGAGGAGATTGAGACAATAAAATAAAAAAGATGTCTAAGAGACAATTACTCAGTGTTAATTTGCCTTTTAAACACTTCCAGCTGACTTTCATAAGTAGTGGTGTTTCAGTGATTTGGGTCACATTCTGCTAACAAGTCTCTTGCCCCCCACCTCCCAAAAATTCTTTGATCATAATAATCAAATACGCTTCAAAGACACAGAAGTGCTCGAGCGTATTATGTAGCATCAAAGCACTATGATTGTCATGTTGTTTATGTTCAAACCGTAAGAAAACTGAAAGAAGCTGTACTTGGAGCGTGAATGAGTGAGGAGAACATAAATTAGAGCCCTTATCTTGTCATTGCATTTAAGATTATTTACAGTGCATGGAAGTTACCTTACAGCTATAAAAAGGCAGAGCTTGATGTGTGATGTCTCAGGAAAAAAAGCTGGGATTGATTCTACCTGGAGTGAGGAGCAAAATAAAAGATAAAGATAAAAACATGTTAATCTGAAAACCTGTAGCTAGTTCATCTGGTGTTCAAACAGACTTTCCATGCTTTTGTAGTAAAACATCACATGCTGAGTTATTCTCATGAACTGAGTAGATTTAGTGTGTTTTTTTTTCCCCTCTCAGGCATTAAATTATGTAAAATTAATGTGAATTGATGAGCTATATTTTTAATCTTTTCTATTTTCTTTTCACCGCATTGTTTCTTAAGGAGATGGCTCTGTTTCCTCCTCTCCAGCTATTCCACAAGAATATAAAATGAGAAGTCAGTAATTACATTACAGTCTTGTCCATACCTGATCGATGGACTTTTGGATGCCTGGCAGTACTGTAACTATCCTGTCCTTTCTGGCATGACATCTTGTCCTCTTACAAGCTATTGCTTTATTTGAAATAACTGCAATTAGCACAGTGTCTGCTTTGGTGAACCACATTAAGGTGTGCAGGTCTGCCAGCACCCACTGACTCTTATCGGCACCTACGTGGTGCTGCTCAGCCAGCAATGTTCCTCACAGCCTTTTCTAATGATCATTTTTTTCCCAATGACATTCAGAATTGCCTAATGCCTTTCCAGTAAATTACAAGACATTAGCTAAGGAATTAGGTTAATTAGAGGAGAAAAAGTAGATCTCTTCATGTTAACCTTAGGGTATGTTGGACTTCCTAACTGGCCTTCATATTAATAGCTGTAATCAGGAGATAAAAGCTTGTCAGATTTTGGGGGAGTTGCACTGAAGCTTTGTCTTGATAAGTCCCACAGTTGAATCTCAATTTAAATTTACTGAGGCATATTGCTCTCATTTTGTTTTCTCATATATGTATGTATGGGATAAGCTGTAGTAGCCCAAGTCTACAAACATGCAAATTAAAAACCCAGTGTCACTGAAGTAAACTGAGAGAGAAACCTGAATGCTTCTCACTTTTGAACACAGGCGGTTCTGTTTTTCCTGTCTAAGCATTCAGCATCTCCACACGCAGGCTGCCCAATTACTTTCTAGTTACTTGTGACTGGAATTTTTCTGGAGATTTATGCTGATGACAAACTGGAAGCAAACTAGGACTAGCTTGTCCTACCTTAATTAAATTTGGATAGGACATGCTGATGGAGTTAGAAAAGTCTGTGTAGCATTATGCTCCTGTTTTTCCATTATTCTTTTTTTTTTAGCTTTTTTTTCCTTTCTTCTTCTTTTTTTTTTTTAATGAAGGGACAGTATTTGTTTTCCCAAGCTTGTAAATATTTCTCTTTGCTACTGCTCTATACAAATACAGCAAAGAGAAGAAGAAAAGCTATGTTTTCAAGATGACTGTAAATTTTTTTAAAGGAGTGCTTCAGTGAAATGTGGGAAATTGCTCTTGTCTGGGCACATATGAAACCAATGGTAGGCATGCTTTTCAAGAGCAAGTTTGCTATGCTTTCAGAAAAGCTGGGTACTGCATCATGGCCACGAGCTGATAAATAGATGGTTTGGAGAAAAGGAGTGGTTAAAAAGGTGCGAGGTTTTTTCTTGTTTCTTTTTTTTATTACTGCTTTAAGAAAAAAAGAGCTTCAGATCCTGGAAGATAGAAGTGCACTCTACACAGCTGAAGTGTTTATCTTGATTATTACCACAGGAATAAATCACAGCATGCAGTAGCTGTGTGAACACTTATTCATATGTGGAGAGATTTTGTGCGTGGGAGGAGACTTGGCGCTGAGATTCCTCACACAAAGCTAAATAAGTGTTTGAATGTTTGTAGGACTGAGGCCTAAAACATCTCATTTTTCAGTCTGTTACGACGTGTTACTTTTGTTTACAATATGATGACTGGAGAATCTTTTGGCACTAATCTTGGTACAGTGTACCACCTCGGTGTTACCAGTTGTCTTTTCGGTAATCATTACTTGTTATTTTCCAAAAGCGTGGCGCTTACAGAGGGATGCCTGGGGAGATTTTAGCTGATGACAAAGTATAAACAGATTCATGTTTTTATTCTCTAGAATGTTTTTTCCCCCTCTGGGATCAGTCGTGTTGCTAGAGAACAGAGTACTTGTATTTGCCATCATACTGAAAGTAGTTGTCATAATGCAAGTGAATAATCAGCAATTGATTTTTTGTTTGTTTCTTACTACAAGACAGACTAATTGATGGTCATTATATGTGACATGAACTTGGTTTTTGTTTTCAGCTCCCTCCTGCCACCACAAGAGGTTTGTTATCTCAGTAGGGATCCTTCTTATCTCATTTTAACAGAAAACACTGGAGAACAGTCTGTAATTGATTTTACATAGTTTTATGGAGGCTGTACTGCAAAACATAGGCTTTAAAAAAGCAGGAAAGTAAAGAATGATACATAGTTTTTCTAATTTTCTGCATTCAATGTCTATAGGGAAATGCACTTGATGAGTCAAATGGCTAGCCAAAGAAATGAAACTTTCCCAGATTTCAGACACCACCCTCCTAATTACAGAGTGATGAACAATATTTGAGTAAACTGGAGTCCTTCTTCCTGGATTCTGAGCTAGAAATGCGCTCACCGTTGTCCTCACCTTGTCAACCAGTCATCAAACACTGGCCACATAGCTCAGGGTAGGTGAGCTCTGTGCAGCCCAGGTCATGCTCAGGCCTGCTCCGTAGAAGCTGGTGTCTGTGTGGTGCCTGCAGTGGAGTGACAGAGCCATGGTGCTGACGTGCCCAGAGAGCTGTGCCTATGGAGATCAGCCTCAGGACAAGGCTGGGATTCAGTGCCACTACACCACTGTCTGCTGAATACTCCAAAAAGTGAGGAATGAGGTGGAAATGTGTCATCCACCAATGCGGCATCTCGGTTTCTTAGTGGTACTATGAAACTCGCATCAGTAAGGGTCATGGTTGTCCAAATCTGAGACTGGTTGAGAAGCAGTAGCCTTAAACAGAACTCCTGGTTTCTCAGTGAGGAGAATTCAACCCCTCGATGATCCCACCAACATGAGAGCTTGCAGCTCTGAGAGCCTGTCTGCCACTTGTGTGCCCAGGGCTCCTGACTTCTTTTTGAACCTACAGAAATACCGCAGTGGGAGAATGTTTCCTCAACAGAGTTGAATTATTATTTGCTGACACGTAGTTAAGTAGGTATAACAGCAACTAGCTCCTGTAATGTGTGTTTATAGTGTATACTTTATTATACAGTGCAGGTGTTTATAAAGTACGTTGAGCACCTTTGCTGAAAGGTGTTATATAAATGCAAGCAATAATTACAGTTGCACATATAAAAGAGTAAGGTCTTCCTGCCAGTAGCCTTTCCTCAAGGGGGAATTTAATTTCTTTATCTGCAGCAATTTTATTTCAGTCTCTCTTGAGATTGTAATGTGTAATTTTTCAAGTTGATTTAAACAAGTGAAACAGTCACTCTGCATTCCATTAAAGTCTAAAGGATATGGTTCTTCCTTTTTCTTTGCTGGACATTTGACTACACACACTTGTCTTGACGTAGCTATGCAGAATGAATCTCTTTCATGAGGGCTCTTGTTCATCACTGGTGAAAATGCATAGCTACGGGTGGTGACTGTGTTGAAAAAGTGTTCAGTAGCTGAGAATTTTCTCGATCAACTACTGTTGTTGTGCTCTTCGTAGCTGTTGTAGTTTCCATGGAAAAAATATAGGAGGCATTACTTTCAGAGCAACCTCCATGCATTTTTCTAATGTGTTGGCGGATGGAGTCTTAGAATTACTTACACTAAGCAGTAAAAATATTTGGCTCAGTAGTTTATCTTCATTACATTACGATAATTTAAGTGGCATAAAAAAGTCTTTGTTTAAACTTAGGACGTGTCTGCAAAATCATATCTGTCAATACCTCTTTTTTAATCTTTTATAAGAAGATACAGCGATAACACTATGTAGTGTGTTCAAAGATGTTTTAATTAAAAAAAAATTCAAAAAGTATTAACAACAGTAATGAGATGAGCTATTGCAGCTCATTAGAGTGGTTTATCATTGGGCAAACAGTTGGCAATTACTGCACTTGGAAGAACTAAATGGATGATTTGAATGGAAATGCTAGTTCTTCAGTGAATTCCACTTTTACAACAATTGTAGCATATGTCCACATTTTTTCCAACAGTAGTGATTTTCCTGAGGTGGTTTCCCTTGTGCTTTTGAATGCTAAGTGTTAAAATCCAGCATGAGAGACCTGTAGTTGACCTTTCATGCCAGATGTGAAAGGAATGTTGTACCCATTAAAAAGCTTTTGTGCTCGTGGGCCTCCTGGGAAGCTCCAGGTACCTTCAGACTGGATCAGCTGTTTCAGCTGTGAAGCATCAGTTGTGCAGAGTAACTTTAAATATTTTTAATAGTCATGTCTGCCTCTTGTTGTAAGTTAAATCCAAAAACATTTGCTTGTACACGGAACATGTATCTTTCTGATTTGTTCTGTCCCTTTCTCATCCATTCAGGAGAGAAAATCACCAGTACCTCTTTTGTCTCTGTTTGTAGTCCTCCTCATTATTTAAAAGTATAGTAACAGGATCTATGCATGTTGTATAACTGCTCAATAAAAATAATTCTACAGCCATTATACAAGCTCAGCCTTTGATATCACAAGGGGTTCTGATTAGACCTTTGCATTTGATTAGCCCTGATGCTTGTATCAAAACACACATGGTAAGATTTTCGGTTTCTTCTGAGAGGTGGTCAAATGTCAGCCTGTGATCTAGATTTAAATGGCAAATCAATGCTCCTTGTATTTTTCAAAGCTTACATTTCTGAGAATCTGCTTTGTTCTTTCCAGAAATCTCAGAAATTCTTTTTTTTTCCCTTCTAGCATTTTTGAGAAGAGGCTATGCATCTTCTAGGTCTGAAGGGTGCTGTTTTGCATTTGATCAATGCTAGTAGAAGTATCTAGGAAAGTAGGGGAAAAAAAAAAAGGAGGGGGCGGCCAGGGAAGGAAAGTGCAGTGAGTTCCTGGAAATTCCTAGATTAAGACTGCGAAAGGTGCACTGATCTGGATGCTCATAGTTTGCATGGGCTTAAGGGAAAACTGTGCTGGTCTATGAAGGACAAAGCCATTGAGGGTTATGATGCAGAAATACACCTGTGGAGTGCATAGAAATGCACAAATCTGCATCTGCCTCGTGAATTCCCTGTGCTGCCAACTGTGAGTTGTTGGGAGAATGTTAGTGGGAAACACGATTGCTTCTGTTTCACACTGTTTATCAGAGACAGCTTATACAGCAAGACAGAACTTCAAATTTGGTCTCATCTGGTACAGCTGTTCCTATGTAAGCTGAATAGTAATAATAAAACTGTATTTAATTGTTGAGCTTGTTTTCACCTTAAGATTTGTTGGAACAACTGTTGGAGTAGAGCTATGGCTTCATTTCTTTAATAAGAAATGAGATTGAAATTGAAAAATTGATACTTTGTTCTGGCATATGTAAATGCATGTAATAAGGAAAAGGCTTTTGTTCAGCAGAAACTTTTTGAAGTGAAACCTCAGAATGAGGTAACTAAATCATAATGTAACGGACTTTGGTATTATTTTTTTCTGGTCTAAACACTGTATTTGCAGTTAGAATCACATTTTGAGTCTTTTAAGTAGAAAATTTTAGTGCTTGCTAAGAGTTAAGTTCTGCTACATGGGATGTATAAAATGATTCTCATCTGGAAGCATAAGTAGTAATCAGTTCTCTGTTATTTGAAGGAAGAAATTTTTGTTATTTATTAACATAAGAAGAGGAGCCACTTCTGAAATACATCCACTTTCAGTTTTCTAAAATGCTAGAATACAGTCAAATCTTTCAGGTGGGTCATTATCTCTAGCAAGGACCCAAAGATGGTGTTCAAAATCATTCATTCAGAAAGCTTACAACACAACCTAATTCTCATCTCCAGGGTGTTTCTAATATCAGCCTTATTATTCCTTGTCTCTTATGTAAACAGTTTGCAGCTATGAAAAGAGGGACAACGGCCGCTGTAAAATGAAATGAAACCCGTGAAAATGAAGTGGTTTAGGAGACCTGTTCCAGAGTGCTTATAGATTATCTTCCAAATCAGTGAATCCTAGAGCGTGTGCTTTATTCGGTCTTAAGAAACTAAATTACAAGTGGGAAGTATTGTGCCCAGTTTATAGTCAAAAGAGACAAGCCTACAATAAAGCTAAATATCTTTGTACTAAAATTAAGTAATATCCGTTAAGAAAATAAAAACTTTTTTTTGGTCATCTGTTTGAGCTTAAGCATAAGGAAAGAACACCTTGGTATTGTTTCTAAAAAACTGGAAAATCTGAATGTATTTTTAGAAGTGTGTAAGTGCTAAAATAGTGAAACCATCCAAGTCTCCTTGACACACTTGTCACTGCTTAAAAATATCACCAAAATTATGCTCAAATAAATCTAATGCTGAAGAAAAAGTGTGAAGTGTAGAGCCCACATCAAGCAAACGAGCACTCAAATGCTCAGCTTTTTCTGCCTGATCTCAATGTTTCTCACACACTTTCCTCTTTACAAATGTACACGTGAAAAGATTGGTGTGGGGTATTTGAAAATAGAGCTTGGTGGTGATACTTCAGTCCTCCTAAAATTTACTTGGTGATGAAAAAGAATAAAAGAGTATGAAATTATTTCTTGCAGCTTCTCTGGCCTTGCCTTCAGCCCCAGCTTTCTTCCAGCTTTTTTCTATCCAAAGTAAAATGTTTCCTGGTCATGTGCTGCTTCTGATTCTGTCAGCTGGAGCTAGAAACTGGCACTGAAAAGACAATATACTGCTGTCTAGCTCCTGGAAATGTTTTTCTATAATGAGCCATCCTTAAAGGCCAGCTGTGCCCAATTGTACCGCTATTTCACACAAAAATGTTAGCTTTAAGCTGCTCGTGTCAAAGTCAACAACCAGATCCTACAATTTTATGACAACAAATGTTATCATAGACTCTACAAACTTTTTTTTCTATAATTGAGATTATAGGTAATATAATAAAAATGGATTGCTTTGTAAATGACAACAAGCTTTACCTAGAGGAAGCTAATGCCACATATAGTGCTATATTTTTAGAGATATCTTCCAATAAACCAGCGCAGTGACCAACATAACCTCAAGCAGGAAATGATACATTTGATTTTTTCTTATAGTCCAATAAATTGCCCCCTCTTTTTTTTTTTTTCTTTTATAGCTAGCCTTTGTTTTGCAGTCACAGTGAAAGAATTCTTATCTTAGCGGTGCATCAAGGCTTTCCTTACCTCTTTGTAAAAGTTACTCTTGAAATATTCTCGTTCTTCTGTTGTCAGACCTGAATGCATGGTATCCCTCAGAATTAGGAAGAGGGCTCTCAGCCACAGCAAGTGTCTCTCAAGCCAGATGTAACAGGAAGGACTCAGTTCAAAAGAAATTTCCTACTCTAGTGAGTTACTTGCCATTCCAGCCTGCTAATTTCACGTGACAATAGCTGAGACAAGAGTATTTTATACATATCAAATTATTAGAGGGTTTTACAGATTAATTTTATGAGAAAGGTTTGCCTTTGTGTAGTGTCATTTTCCTCCTGGCGCGGAGGTGTTGCGTCGCTGCCAAGAAATTGATGTTCACTAAACAAAGAATTTCAGATGTTGTCTCTGAATACTACTTGGCATGTTAAACATGCATGTACTGGGTATGCATGGGAAGTTAGATAATGAAAATCACGCTGTGCGATTTTTATGGTTGAGTGTAGGTTACACCATAAGCTAAAGTAACGGCTAAAGGCAGGGATGGGGACAGGTTGTGCAGATACAGCACACTGCTGTTTCATTTGTCAGATAGTCTAAATAGAAGTGTTTAACTGTAATTCAGTTTGGATTGTTGTACTTGTCCTATTAAGTATGAATGATTGGGCACGAGGAATTATTTTATTAGTAATAGTTTTAGGACAACTCTAGTGTTGGAATCTGAACATAAATAAAAAGGAAATAGTCACTGTTCACTACACTGTGAACTACACCGTTCACTACAGGAGATGAAGCGTGTGCATTTTAACAAATGAATTTATGGAATCCTTTGTTAAATTCCATGTGAATTTTATAGGACTCATTTTAATTGTGAAGAAATCAAAGGATTAACTGTCTTAAATGATGAGAAGTGGAAAGAAAATCGTAACTAAATTTTTGATAATCTTTGAACTGCCATGGAACAGAGATCAGGTTTTATTTTACGTTGCATGGATTTCTGATCTACTAAATGTAGAAAAAAAAATGAGGACATCAAATTATTTTCTTGTGTGGTATGTCAGATAAAATAAAACTGAGCCTAATTCATTATGATTTATAAGCAGATGCTCCTGCATATGTGCGTGTGTTTCTGTGTTTATGTACTCATAGATTTTAATAAATGATTGCCTTCTCTGTAACAATTGCAAATAATTATTTGAGAAGAAAGGTCCCATTAGTCAGGCAGCTAAATTGGTTAGTCACCCCTGCAAACTGCTCTTCAGTTCCCACTTCCACTTCTGGGTTCCCACCAAGCCGCCTTCTCCTCCCCAGTGTCATGTAGGAACAGCCACGTCAACATTCAGGAAGATACAGTCATGCAGTTCTTTCTAATTGCCAACACTGAATAAATTCACGTTCATTTATATCTGTGAAAAACTGACAGATTGTGCTTGTTCACTTGAGCTTGGACAGTTTCTTCCATCTCAAAGTTTGCTTTGTTGTCAAGCTGGAAAAAGTATGTGTCCTTTCCACTTTTTAAAATTGGGAAATAGGCTGTTTTCCTTTGGGGAAAAAAAAGTTGTGAGGGAATACAAAATTCTGTGTGGGAATATTTAAATGCTCTTCCAAGTCCAAACAGTCTTACCATGTGTGTCAGGTGTTTTACGCTGGTCTACAGCAATTGTTCTAGCCGGTAGTTCAGCAGGCCAGCTGAAAACACAAGGCAAAAAACCCTACAGAAACATCAGCACAGTTAATTTTTTGTAAACAGCTTTACTTTGTGCAATAATGACTTCAGATGCTTACGTAGAAGTCGTTAGTAAACTATGTATTTTAAAAACATATTAATTTCTTATGTTTGTCAAGCACTGCAGTAATTTTGAAGGACTAAGCAGCATTCAAAAAACCCCACAACTTTTTCTAGTATCATAGATCCATAAAGTGCAAGAAGTCCATTAAGAGCACATGTATAGCAATGAACACAAGTTTATTGAATTTAAATTAGCAAAATCCAAACTTAGCTGGACAACTTTAATAAAACACTTTAACCTGTGGACAGTAGTTGTTTGTCACTGTCATTATTTCAGCACACCTGCAATATTTAGCAGTTATATGAGTGCTGAATTCTTCTCCTCTCTTCGGTGACTCAGGATTTGGGAGGCTAAGCATGTCTAGCAGATATGTGTGTGTGACAGAGCTTGCTGTAGGCTTGCCTGTGTCACCAGCACCCACCAGGGCACCCGTCCTGAGGGTAGGCTTGGCGGGGAGCCCTCATCTTTGTGGTTCTGCCTGAGTTAAGTCTACTATGGTCATCACATCACTAGCTTACGTTCTTTTCTGTTATTTCTCTGTAACTGAGACTGTTTTCTGAATCTGAATTAATCACAGTAGCAACCGTTTCCGTGTTCAGGTAGAAGTGTGAATATTCTCGAGTTGTCTTTCAGTGTTTTACCATTGGATCTGCTATTTACTGTGTATTTTAACTGACCCTGATACACTGCACCTTCAGCTGGTGCAACCTGGCAAGATGTTGCTTTTATCATGTCTCATACAATGGTTTTCTTGTGGGGAAAGAAAAAATAAGTTCATGTTATGTATTTTATGGTCACATAACACCAAGATCGGCCGTGATCTAAGAGCTATGTCGGGCAACAAGGAATGCTGCTGACGTGAGTAAGGCTGGATCTCCGTCCCCCATCTGCAGTAGTGCCTATGGTATCGATATTTAACATTTTATCAAGTACAAGTTTCTTTGTTCCAAGATTTAAAAAAAAAAAAAAAAAAAAGTTTTACGGTCTAGTTTATAGAGATTATTAGTGCTGTAGTAAAGTTTTCTGAAGAGTCCATTTTATTGGGGGAGCAATAAATATCTCTTAGATATGCTGAAGATGGTGGTGTAATGGGTTAATGAAACTCTGCTTGAATTCTGCTTGAAGGAGAGGGCAGAGCCTGGCTCTCTCATATTTCCATCCCATAGGACCCACCTGCTCAGCAAGGCTGTGTCTGGGTGCAAAGAAGAAACACGGTGCCTGTTCCTCCTTGCCAGCTCCCTGGTTCTGTGTCCAGGGGTAGTCTGGAGGGTGGGGGGGTTCACTGTGAATGAAGGGCTCGGGGCAAGGCTGCCCTGATGGAGATACCCTGTCCCTGGGCTACAGCAGCCGTGGCTGGGGTTGTGTTTCTGTGGTCTCTTCAGTCAGTATCTATTCAGTTTCCTCATGTGTTTGAAATAAGAAATTTAGTTAAGAGTTACTGTGGGCAGCCCTTGCAATTTAACAAAGCAGCAGTGCCAGGCAGTGTTTGACTTTGGATCTTCAGTGCACAGTACCAGTTTACAGCACATTTCTGAGAGATCTCAGTGCAGTTACTTTACATGTGATCTGCATAATGCGTGTTGTCCCAGAGCTGGCTGCTGGTCACCATGCACACTGACAAGGAGAAAATCATTCCCCGCTTGTCAGGTATATAACCTGATCCTTTTCTCCAGGAAGCCCTGCTGTTTGTTCAGTTTTTGTAACTGCTCACAAGAGTTTGAGAATCATTGTTTCACGGCAGAGAAAAAAAATGAAGAAAGATTAAAGCAACTTGTCTTCTGAAGATGCAGGAACGTGTAGGGGGAATTTGACATGCTACCATCCATGAAATTGTTTGTCCCAAAGGTTTTGTTCTTTTTGTTTTAAAAAGGCAAGCTGTTTGGATGGTTTTCCTTACAGCATTCAGTCTCACCCAGGAGCTTGAAATTTCATAATAAAAGTGTGAGAAGTGAATGTGAAAAAAGAGAGTTAAAAAATACCTTCTTATAAAGACAAGTTACACATGTTTCAAATAAGATTAAGGGCTTTTTACAACATGGTACAGCTGCAGTCAGGTCACTGTTAATATTGAGAGCAACCTGGTTCAATATAAGCTTTGACCTTCTCCTTGCTTGAAATTTCACTACAGAATAAGAACTCAGACATTTATTATTGAAAAATGCTGATAGTCATGAAGACAGAGTACAGTTTGAACCAGCAAATTTCAGCATGAAAATATGAAATGTGTGTTCCTCCATGTTAATGTCCTAACAAATTGGGTTAGGAAAACTTATTTTGTTCAATCAGCTTGAAGTTGAGGGACAGAGCTCAAGTGAACAGATTATGAAGCATTTATTTGCATAATTTCTCCTATTTTTATTGAAAAACTATATTTTTACACTGTAATATTTGCTAATTATTTGGGCCTTTGTGTGCCATTTTATAGTTTTGTAGAAGGGGAAGAAAAAAGGAGGAGGGCTCAAAAGGAGAGCTGTATGTACACTGGATATATTAATTTTTTATGTAAAAATAGACATGGTCTTGTGTGAGACAGATTGTGGTAGAAGGAGAAAGGTTTAGGGGTGAGTGCTTTATCCCCCTACTTCTCCATCTGCTGCTGGCTTTTTGCTTTTGAGCCGCAGTTTGGTTGGGGTGGGACTATCTCTGTGCAGGGTTCAGCCCTGAGGCCTTGAGCTGCTGAGGGAGGTATCCACAGCCATGCAGCCACATGTTCTGCTCTTCCAAAGAGTCCTTCAGAGACCTCCAGGGGAGGGTAATTGGTGGGGTTTCCCTTCTGGCATTGACTACGAAAGGGAGCCGTGGGCAGCATCTGCCTTAGACCTGTGAGGCTGTGTGGAATGCTCTTCTGACAGCACTGCAGGGAAAAATCACCTAATTAATTAGTGATGCTTGCCTACTCGGCAAAGTTTGATGCAGTGGTCTTTTCTTTTCTCTTCTCTCTCTCTCTCTCTCTCTCTCTCTCTCTCTCTCTCTCTCTCTCTCTCTCTCTCTCTCTCTCTCTCTCTCTCTCTCTCTCTCTCTCTCTCTCTCTCTCTCTCTCTCTCTCTCTCTCTCTCTTTTTTTTTTTTTTTTTTTTTTTCACTCCTTTATTACAGATATACGCGGACTGCAGGGATTTCTCGATCAGGCCTCCAGACTGGGACTTGATGTGTCATTACAAAAAGTGGACAGGAACATCAGCAGAGTCTTTGCCAACCTTTTCACTACCATGAAAACAGAAGAGCTGAACCGCTATCGCGACACATTGCGAAGGGCTATCTTACTTCTAAGCCCACGGGGAGCCCAGACTTTTATTAATGAGGTCAGTGAACAGCTATTTTTATCAAAATTTCAGAAACATATATGATGACTTACATGATACCTGGCCAGGTTTTTGGATGTGGTGGATTAAATATTGGTAAACATCAAATGTTCTGTGTCAGATTTGGTGTTAGAATATTAAAATATCATATGCTTCATTGAATGCAAACTTTACAGTAAATGCAAATGGGATGGAGAGGGCACTTTCAAGATAAAACACAGTTCAGTGGGGAAACTCTTCTTTTTTTGGTTGTCTTCCATGCTGATACTCTTGACCTGGATTTCAACCACTGTCTACAAGCGAGTGGAAAATCTACTATGGTATATTAGAAATTAAACATAACATGTCTGGAAGTGTTGTCCGCACTGTGGAAATCTCCAAGCTTATGGCAAAAGGGTGCGTTACTGATGTTTGGTAACTAAATCACAGTGTTTTCATCAAGGACAAAGTAAGAATTGCATGTTTGCCTTTTTTCTTGCTGATTTCTTGGAATCATCGAGGCTCATTAGGACAGGGATGTGGCTGTTGGGCAAACTAGTAATTAATGCTATGCTAAGGGCTAATTTTTGGAATTAATTAGTTTTATCCAGCTTTTGAAATATTAAACAATGAATCTTTTTCAGAGCTTTATATGTCAGAGTTGAGAATATGAGTTGGATCCTGAATATAACTTCATGTATGTTCATTAGCTAAGAAGTTGGCGTTTAAGTACTTTTTGTTTCTTTATTTTTTTCCCCTTGGCTGAACCAAGAAATTAAAATGTGGATGAGACCTTTTTCTAATAATCAGTTTTGCTGCGTCATAGCTTGCTAAATTAAAAACAAACAAAAAAGTTAAAGTAGCAGCTCATTAGGATTTTTTTTTTAAGATATCAACATAAGTAAATCCTCCACATTTATGTTCAATGGTAATTTTTTAGAACTAATAGGGTTTATGTTATCGTAATATAAACAAGGCAGAGAGGTAGCTTGGGCTGGACTAAGCACAACGAGAATCTTTGGTTGTGTTGGTGCATGCAGAAGGATTTCCAGTTGAGGAATGAGGGAGTTCTTGCTGTAGAAGTAGAGTTGGTTACGCAGCTCAGTCAGTAGTGTTACTTGCTTCATAGTAGCCTCCAGCAAAAATACATGAGAGTTTTCCAGCAAGTCGTAATGAAATGTCCAAACCAGGTATTGAGCAGAAATTGTCATGTGTGTTTTATGATGACCTGCACTGGCTAGAAGGTCTGTTGCCTTTCAGTGCACCAAACTCCATGAAATGTTAACAAGAGTTACGCACGAATCTGGCCAGGACACCACAGGTCTCCAGAGCATAGGGCCTAATGTATTAAACTGTTTTACTACTCACTTCACCTTAAAGCAGTGTCTATTATAGGCATTAAGCCTAATGATCTCGATATATTTCCAGATCCCTGCAGGAGTTTAACTGTGGGCAGAAATGAAAAGTAATTTATTTGGCAATCTTCCTATATTGAATCTTGATTGATTCAGAAAAGCTTTATAAAAGAACATGTAAATCTTTGAAAGGAGCTCTCAAAAGGCTTGAGATGCGAGGTGCATAATGGAGGTAGGAATCCCTCACTACTGGAGGCTGGACATAGGTGCAGCTTCAAATGGTCTGGAATAATAACTTTCTGCTTAAGTGAAATACATGTTTTTATATAATTTACAGAAATATATTGTTCGTAAGACGCAACAGTAGAAGGAAAATTCCTTTTGATTTGCATATTTCCACAGTTGCAAAATATTTCATGCTATAAGTCAAATAACGACTAAAGCTGGATCGCTGGCAGTAATACAGCGTGGAAGTTGTTTGTGGTTTTGAAACAATTTTTCCATTCTGAGGAAAAAAACTAAGTCTCTAAAAGAGGTAAATAACAGCTTAAGAAGAAAATTCTTAGACTTTATTTATAAAATTTGCATATATTATTTTATTTTTTTCTGGTTTAGCTCAAATTAAAAATAAGAATTTAAAAAAAAAGAAATTGGTTTCAAAGCTTTGTTTCCAAAAATTCAGGAAGCACTTCTTTACTGTACGGGCAACAGAGCACTGTAATAGGTTGCCCAGAGAGTCTGTGGAGCCTCTTCCTTAGAGATCTTCAGAAGCTGCCTGGACGTGGCCCTGGCCACCTGCTCAGGTTGTCCTTGCTGGAGCAGGGGTTGGGCCAGATAGACCCAGAAGGCTCTGCCAGCCTCAGCCATGCTGTGATCTGTGAGCAATTTCCTTATTAAGATTTTCAATTTTACTAGTTGATATTTTGTAGTCCAGGAAAAGTCTCACTGAAAAACTTAAGCTAGTTCTGATTAAAGTCTGTTGGCTAATGACAAATCTTGATTATAAAACAAACAAAACAAAACAAAAAACAGAAGCGTTTCATACAGACCCTCCTGTGGAGTGCAGAACTTTCTCAGACAGTGTCTGAATTAGGAACCCTGACATGGGTGATTGTGACAATTTTTTCTTAGCAAAAGTTATAGCTATCAGCCATTTGAAGTTGGCACAAGATTTAATTTACCTGTTTGATTTTGTAAGCGATACATTTTTCCCTCTAAAAATATGGATCCAGATTTCAGTTCTGATCATCGTTTCTTGGGTGGGCAAGAGAGATCCCATCTGACTTTAGATGAGATCTAAAGGGTTAGAGGACTCTGAAATCTCATATATGAAAAAATTCCTTAAGCCTAGAAGAACTCAATTTTAGGATTTTTTTTTTAAACTTGTTTTTTTTTGGGCATTGTTTTTACCTCACTGGCTTTGCATTCTCAGTTCCAGATTCTGTGATGTGTCAGACCTACTGTAGCAGAGATTACGGACATTTCCATAGGTTTTTAAGGTTTATTATTATGCTACAGAATTGCTATGACTGAGAAAAGGGGGGAAGAGAGGAAAAAAAAATATTTTCAATGGTATACGCATAGCCTTAGAATTAGCCTTTATTCAGAAAACAAAGTAAATACGTTTATAAAACATAAGCTATCCCTGGTTTTGCATTACAAGGTCACTTTGGGATTATAGCAAACCTAACCTACAGAGTGTGAGTCTCTTCTTAATCATTTTGAGAAAAATGATTCTCCACCTGCTAAAAACCTTCCTGTGCTTGGTGTGGTACCATTGTTCAGTTTATATGCAATACCATTCCCTTATAACAAATAAGCATGTAGCAGCAAAAGTGGTTTTTTTTTTTTTTTTTTTTTTTTTTTTTTTTTTTTTTTTTTTTTTTTTTTCTTTTTTTTTTTTTTTTTTTTTTTCTTTTTCTTTTTTTTTTTTTTTTTTTTTTTTTTTTCAGTTCAGCCAAGCTCCATTTTCTGNTTTCTCTTTCTCTTTCTCTTTCTCTTTCTCTTTCTCTTTTCAAGACAAGAGTATGTGATCTCTTCGCGCATTAATATATAGAAAGAAAAGAGGAAAGTTCAGTAATTGAGAGTAATTGAGAACTGGAGGGGGGACACACGGCTGTTCCTGCCTTTGGCCCCCCCACCAGGCTGTGAGGCTCAGCAGGCTTCCCTCTGTAGGACCTGTCTATAGAGACAGCGGCGTTCTACCCGCCGCTTCCACTGGCCAGTGGTTGCAAGTAGAAGTACATTTGTGTCGATTGCTTTTATCATTAAGGGCTCTGAAGTACCTAGTGGCATGAAAACAGTTCAAAGAGTGGTGACAACAATGATAAAAGAATAGGAAAGCATGACCTGTGAAGACAGGTCTCAGGAGCGCAGTATGTACAGCCTGCCTAAGGGAATATAACTGACATATTTGAGAAGAAACGCAAGAGGAGGAGGAATTATTTGAGGTGATGATGGGTGGTCTAGCAGGGAGTTATGACCTGAAGCTAAACAAGGAAAGCTTTCTCTCAGGGAGGTCAATTAGACATTGTGAGTGCTTGGCAAGAGAGGTCAGCGAGGCACCGTCCTTCAGGGTGTTGGAGAGCACACTGAATCAAACCCTTGGGTAGCTTAGTGCAGCCATCTTTCCTGAACTAGTTGGAAGGATGTGCTAGGTGAGCCAGGGTCCTTCTGAAGACTTATCAGGAAACACTTGTTGTGTGAATAAATTTGGACTTTGTACGTTTTTTATACAGCATATTTGAAGAGTAGTAAGATACCTTGTAGGTTAGTGTTTCCTATTAAAGATATAAACTAACAGTTGTTGAGACCCTTTTTTTTTCCTTCTTCACACAGCTCATACAGCTTGTTTGGGGCGTATATTTCCATGAGATTTTTCTGTAAAACCTTAGGTGATATCAGTTGCTTTATAGACTTCAGTCATCCCACTTTCCAGTGCTATCACTTTTACTTTTGTAAACCAGTAAAGTGGAAACTGTTACTGTCGTATGTGGTTATTGATTTGAAAAAAGAAGGAATTCTTGGTTTTACAAAACCTTTAACTCAGCATGACTTGTTTTTTGGCGGCTTCAGTGAAGTGCAAAATATTTATGTTTAGACAGGTCCTTGAGAATGATATTATTACTTGCAAGTCTGTCTTGCTTGTAAGCGGGTAAGCTTACTGCAGTAAGGTGGCCAGTATATATGCAGATCACTGCAGCATGCCAGCTGGAAGCAGAGCTTTTTGCATGTCATGTGCCTAGTACTGTAAACAAGTAAAAAATAAGAATAAATAATGTATAATAGAGAGCAGATTAATTGCATTAAAAATTAATGCTAAAACCCTGTATAGTTGAGGCAGGATTATCTGAATCGCTGCGATTCCAACAGCAGCTGAAGATATCAACTTCCAGAACATTACTAATTTTGTTAAATAGTTGTCATTTATCTCTGCCCAATTCATGTAGTCACTTCTGTGTCCTCACTGGAAAGTAAAGGTTATTCATTTTCTCTTTTACACTGGCTGATATCACGTCTGACTAGCTCTTTAAAGATAGAAGGAATAAAGAATAAAAAATGAAAAAAAGAGATTCTGCTTTTTGTTTAGACATTATTTCACAATGATTTGTGGTCTTCCTTCATTTCTGGTCATCAGATCACTGAATACCTTGTTCCTGGAGCACTCCCAATTGGCTCTTGTTTGTGGCTGATGCTTCAGACTTCTCTCTTTCCCTTCTGCAGTCAATGACATGCTATTACTTGACTGGAGCTGCAGGAATTATTTTACGGCATCTTGAACACTGCACCCACAAGTAGATGTACAAAATCTTTTTCCATAAAAAACAAATACTTTTATTTTTCACAATTTAACAGGAAGAATAGTTTAATACTGATTTTCTGGCACTTGATATTTCATATTGGCATACTCTTTTTTATTTACACTGCAATGTACAACATATTAGTCTGTATTTCTGTTTTATATACAGTACATAAACATCTTGAAATATTGGTGAATAACTTCAGGGAAAAATATTCTTCTTCTGGTTTTAGAAGATAATTTCTTTGTTTATAGAGCTGGTAGTGATTTGTACATGCTGGTAACAGAAGTGTAGAAATAACAGTTCTATAACAGAAGAATAGTTTGCAGTAAATTGCACCTGCCTGATTTTTACTAAATCTCCATCTGATTTCTGTTTCTTCCTTAGAGCTAAAATCTTGCGTGCTGTTATTGACAATTGCAATACAGTAAGACTCTTTGTGTTTAAAAAGAATACTAATTATAATTAAAACCCAAACAAACCTCATTAAACTGCTAAAACATGACTGAAAACAAAGCCTTCCATTTTGGGCTAATTTGGCTTAGAAGCAGATTTTTTTTTCCATTGGGCCAAACAACAACAATAAGAAAAGCAAAACAGCAAGCAGCAAACAAAACAAAAAAGAAACAAATCAAGCCAAAAAATTCCCTACGAGTGATCCAAGATATGGGATCACTGTGAGGATATGTTTGTAGCAATCATTTAGTTATGTTATAGATTTGTAGGCACAGTGAAGAGAAAAAAAGTCATTATTTGGTGAATAAGTAACTTCTTGAACTGCTTGCAGTTTCATGTAAATGACATTCTTTTCTACTTCTGCAGGTAATGCTTAAACGATTATACTTTTGCAAATCCTTTTTGCTTGACTCAACTAGTAATGTTGCATCAGATTTTGAACCTAAGCATTGCAATTGTGAGAAAACAGTTCTGCAAGTTGAGTTGTGTCTGGTATCTTGTATAAACCTATTGTTTTGCCTGAAACCACGTTCCAGGAAGAAATGCAAGGAAAATGTAAATTAGCCCATAAGGAAATTTTTAAAAAGATACAGATAAGCAAATTTAGCTCAAATTGGCTTTTTTGGGAGAAATAGTTAAAGGAAGTCCAGCTGAAGTAGTCCTGTTACAAAGCAGAGCAAGGCAGAGACCTCAGGTAACAGTGCAGACGTGGAACATGGGGTCAAAGGGAGACTGGCTAGTGAAAGAGAAGGCAATTGAACGCAAAGTTGAAGAACAGAACAATAAACTCAAGAAATTGGAAAATAATGGCTTATATAATTATGGGAGAGTATGGGCATCCCAAAAATATATTGGTTTTGTTGTCCTTTAACCATGAGCTATTGTTAAAATTAACAATTAGTGTTGAGTAGGTGTGTGAAAAGAACAACCGTCTGACAAACGTAGCTAGCTGGTAGTTTAGAATACTTTGATGACAGAAAATAACAGTGCAAGACATATAACTTATATTCAAGGTAGAGAAGGTGGAAATGAGGTAAATAATGTGGGGAAAGAGCCTCCTAAGAAGGAGAAGATTGTTGTATTATTGACAAGAATATTTTCACCACCACTACAGATTGGTAGAAATTTCTTTCAAAGTTTTGAAGTCTCACAGAGATCAGCGTTGGGAGCAACTCCTTCAATACTCGAATAAAAAGTTTTTAGTGTACTGATGCTGAAATTGCTCGTAAGTGAAATGGACAAAACTTCTTAGTGAATTATCCTACAAAGAAGGGAAGAAGGGTTAAGTCATCCTCTCTATGGTAGAGAGTTTAGCTGTGACTCAGAACTGAATGCTGTTTGGGGCACTGTTTGGAGCAATCTAGTAATAAGAAGGGGCTGTTCAGAATTAATGTAAGAACAGAAATGCCTGGTGCTGGAGAAGAGAAGTCACTTTGCTGTAGGACCACTGCATAGCAGATAAGCCAAGGAATTGGTGCTATGGAGGAATCAGGTGACAGCTTGAAGGGGGAAAGAAGAGAAACTTGGGATGATTATGTTTTTTTTTAACGCGCTTATGTGCGACTACCTTGAGGTTTGCTGTGGAGTATGCTGAGGGAACAGCATCTGCTATGAAAGAATTGGAAAACGTGAGGCTGGGTTTTGATATTCTAATTCTGGTAAGTATTGGAAGCTTAGGAAGTGCTTGGAATTTTCTTCTTAATGCTCTAAACTCTAAATGCTCAGTGTACTTTTGAGTACTTCTTCCATTGCAGTTTTTCAGCTGTTAGAATATGATTAAATTCCTAAAAAATTTGCTGCTGTCCACAAATAAGTTTGTCAGGTCAAAGGAAACTGTGCCAAATATCTGGCTAACGAAATGGTCGAAATATTTTAAATTGACCTTCTATTAGCTTGTAGCTTCATTAATTTTCTTTTCTTTTTTTTTTCCTGGATTTAGCGAAAATATTTTTTCATTCTCTTTGTTAATTTTCTCATCCCTTATATATGTTTCCCAAATGTCACTCTTAACTATGGGAGCTTAACAGCACGGGTCAAGGTAGCCTGTCTGTATGGAAGGGCCCTGGAGAAGCTGCAGTGTCCATACAGTGCAAGGCTGCAGCGGCTGACTCTGGTGTCCGGGAGGCAGGAGCTGGTGTCAGCGTAGCACCAGCTCTGGGTTAATGGGTTCTTCCTTCCTTGTGTTAACATGGTTGGTTCCAGAAGAATCTCCACACACATTTATCCTAATGACTGTAGCTATCAGGAGGAACTGTGCTCATAATTTTCTTTTGAAAGAAGAGAAGCTATTAATGACTTGGAAACACAGAAATGTTGTGTTGGGCTACACACAGTTCACCTTCTTCAGTACCATCTTGACTGGCATCCAGCATTAGCTTTTTGCAAGAGCTGAGGCAGACCAACTCTCTAGTGAGTGCTAAAAAACCAAGACTACCTTTATATTCAAAGGCTCTTTTTCTCAAATGATTTTACTTCAGGTTGTTGGACTGACTCCTGGAGCACCATACGATTTAAAGACAAAGACTATATATATATGTATTTTTAATGTAGTGGAAAGTTAAATGGCAAAATGTTTCTGTAAAATACTGTAAATCTGCAGATGACTTTATCATTCATGGCAAGGGTAATTTTCTGCAATTTATCCGTCATTTACCAGAAAGCAGAGATTACTAATTAATTATGGATGATTAATTCTAAAATACGTTCTATCATTTGCATTTCATCACTATGCCAATGTTTGCCTATTGTAAGACTTTAGCAGAAGCAGTAGAACTGCATAAGAAAATATACTTTTCTTACAAAAATTAGAAAAATGTAATGGCCACACAAAAGCTATTGGCCATTTAACTTTTCACATACATTCAGTGTGTTGTTTAGCTTGCAGTTATGGCAGCTTGACTTGAAAGATTACAAAACATATTGCAATGGTAATATATTCCATTTTTGAACTTTCAGCACCAATTCATGCACACCATGGCTACAGGTTGACTTTTCCCATGGACACATCTGTATGTGCCTTTCAGCACCAGGACTGACGTGGAGCCCAGACCTCTGCTCCATCCATCAATCATCTGTCCCCTAAGAGACACTCAGAGACCTGGTGTTGTGGATTAAGAAAATCACTGACTCATCTCATTACTCGTTTCAGAGGTTATAGAGGAAGACCATTTATTCTGAGATGAGTAATATTTACTAATAACAATTTGCACCTGCTTTGCGTCTTTTTCAGAAGAGATTTTTAATCACTTTTAGTAGGTGAAATAAAATGATATTTACCCAAGGCTTATTTTTAGTTTCAAACTAATTAGGAAAATTATTTAAGCTTTTACTAATTGTTTGCAGCACATAGTATAGTGGTGTTTGAGTGCAAGATAAAAGCTTGGGCTAGATTTACTACAGTTTGAGAAGGTAAATCCCAAACAAAGACTGGTGCTCTGTTCCTCTTAAAGTCATTTGTACACATGTGGCATAGGCATGAGGGTCAGCCTTCACTGCTGCAGCACTGCCATTGTGTAGGAGAGACAACACTGATGGTTATTTCTTCAGAGTTCAGAATGTCAGAGCTCCTAAATAATCCAAAACAGACGCTCATGTGAGCTCTCTGGAAATGTATGCGAAGAAATATTCAGGAGCCTTGTGCAGTTAGATCCGATTAAATTAAGCTTATAACTTGAGACAGTGTGATAACCACGCAATAAGATTGTCTTTTCCTCAGGCCAGGAGTGTTCTGTGTCAAACAAATAGAACAGTATATCATCAGCATAAAGCATGATGTGCCAGCTCCTTCATTTACCTTTGTACCTTGGCAGGTGGCAAACACCTCAAAAAATTAGCAAGGATTTAAGGTGTTTTTTTTTGTTGTTGTTGTTATTTTTTTTGTTTTAAGAGTATAAACCTACGAATAATTATTTTCCTACTGCTGCTGTTAGTACCACTGGTGCTGTTATAACTGATGTGCTTGCATTACTTGAGTGCCTAATTATGAACTGGGATGTTGTTTTACTACATGTTGTATAAACATGCGTCCCCAAAGAATTTACAGTGTACAAGAGGTGACAGACAGAGTCTGGTGGAGAAGGTTGTTCAATGACAGAAATAGTGTCTTCATCATATGAGGACCCTAGCAATTAGCATTTTGAAAAGACATTGAATTTTAAGATTTGTGGAAACCTTTTTTTATTTCATTTTTAAATAGGAGTAGAGGAAGTTGACACCAAGACCAAAATCTTGATGATGAAATACAAGTAATCTGGAAGGCTGGTATAAAATGTATGTGGTATTGGAAGTTAAGATAGCGTGTCTTTGATGTGACAGATAATAGGGGAGCTCTTGAAGCAATCTGAAGGGTTGGGTGAAATGATCAAAGCAAGGGGTTAGAGATCCTCTTTGTAGCAGAAGTTTCTGTAAGATATGAGAGGAACTTGCAGTTTTATAAGGTCAGAAAGATGAACTTTGCCGTAATCAATATGTAATGTCATCAGAACTGGGGAAGGAGTTTTAGCATTACAGATGGGTAAAAAGAATTGTTTATTAGAAAGGTTATGTCTAAAAAATCTGTGAGATTTGAGGCTTATCTTGGATGAGAGGCTTTGAAGGAAGTAAAGAGTCAAAGATGATGCTTGGATTGTAGTCTAAATTGGCAAGTCTGATGTTCTGGCTGTCTATTTTGACTGAGAGAAAGGATTTCCTTTTCCCTGAAGGGAGAGGATTGAGAAATCTCATTATCCCCACAAAGCTTATGAGGGTATCCAGAAACCAGGCTAACAAGAATGAACAGAATATGAAAAATGTGTCACAGAGTAGTAGATCAAGATTCACCGGCATGAAAATGGCAGTGGATTTTTTTCTTTTTCTTTTTTTTTTCTTGCTGGATGCAGTTAGTGTAAAGAGAAGAGATTACAGAGGGAATTGGTGAAGGACTTTCCTTGGGAGCTTAAAGAATATCCACAAGTCTCCCCCGGAGATGCTATGCTGGAGGAGTGGCGTAGGAGGAAACCCAGGAGAAAAGTGCTGGGACAATGAGATTTATCAAGAAACGAGATCAGCTGCATTAAAAACAGCTGGCAAGCCAAAGAGTAACAGTTTCAGAGTTTGGCTCGGAAAAGTGTGTGAGTTATGTCAGTAGTAACAGTTTCAGTTAAGTGCAGAAGACAAAAACCAGAATAAAGAGATCTGGCCTGAGACCAGAAAAGAGGGATTTGAGGCAAGAGATGTGAACTGCGTATTGAGGGGCTGCAGCTGAAAGAGAGGGAGCAAACAGGGTGTAGAGCCAAGAAAGGGTGTGAAAAAGGTGAAAGTCTCAAATACTTTCTGGCCTCAGGGAAGAGGAGTAGGAAGAATTTACTGTCAAGCTAAATTCTTGACAGTATAAGGATAACTTCTGATAACTTATAATAGGAGCTGTGTGGAAGATGTCTTCAAAGGTACTGGGGACTGCAAGGCATGGCGTGTGTGGAGTGAAGGGACGGGCTGGCGGTGGCAGCAGGTTGCTGTGGGATGGGGCTTGCATCGTATTTTTGGATAGACAGCAAGCGCTCCCCAGAGTGACAAGCTAGGTGTTGATCCTGCTTGTCTCTACTGTTCTCATTGGGAATGAAGTTTGCTTTGTGTGCTGTCCTCAGATGATTGGATTGGAAAGCTAAATATCAGTAAGTAGTAGAGATGTTTCTCCATTTTTTTCCCCAATGGAGAGGGCAGCAGTGTGCAGAATTATTTCATTTTAGTCTTATTGAGAAAGGAGGCACTGTTCCAGATATTTGGATCATTTCCTTTGCAGTGTGACTACTTATAGAATAAAAGAAAAGCAGCTCTGACAGTGTCTGTGTGGGGTAGAACATAAACTGTGTGTTGTAAAGGGCAATTTCTAACAGAGTTTTGGTTTTTAGTACTCTTATTACTGGAAAAAATCTGCATGCTGAAATTTTCATAGAAGGAAATAAGTCGCATTTCAGTACATTGATTTGCTGTTTTTCAAAGTAATGACATGGCTTTTTTGCCACAGTTTTTGTTTGTTGCATATCAGGATTTTTTTAAAATATATTTTCATAATTGTTTTCAAAAACACTTCAAGTTTGATCTCTTTCTGTTGATGCAATTGCCTAGTGATCATCTGTAACCGTAGAGGGCACGCGATGGTTGGTCCCTTTTTTTTTCCCTTCTGGGGCATGGGGGAGCACAGAAAGAGGACAATTTACTGAGTTCACTTGAAATGGTGACTGAACTTCTAAATGTCAAACCAAGAACTTTCCGAAAAGGTCATCCTTTCATTTGATACTGCCAGGTATGGCTTTGCTACCATTGACCTCTACTTGTTTCATTTGATGGAGCTGATAGTCCTATCACTCCAGTGATTCTCGTATCAAACACACAGCCTTTAACCCATACACACTGTGTCAAATGTTATAGCACTCCTCAAATAGTAGGTTGGCTTTATTTTCAGATAAATAATGCAGCTTGCACATAAAGTCCTACAGAGCATTTTAAGAGCTGCTCGGATAACTTTTAAAATTTGTATTTTATTTATTGAATTGAGTCCTTTCACTGTAATGGGGTTATAGTTTGCTCTAGACCATGCTCTGTGAACGAGATCGATTTGTTTGGCACTGAGCCGTCCATTCAGCTTGAAGCAATCAGATTTAAAAGCTTTGCACTTTTATTAATATGTGTGCAAATAGTGATTGGGTTCCAAGGACACTCTTTAGGAAAGCACCTTGAGTGATTGGTTTTGATATGTAATTAATATTTGCTTCCAACTTTCCAAAGGGAAAATAATCTAGTTAAAATTATTTTTAGATCATATTGAAACGGAAAAAACAAAACAACACAAGGCAGACAGAAAAAACAAACCCACCAAAACCATGACAATATTTTTGTGTATTTAATGAAAGGATCTTGATTTGAAAATATAACAAGTTCCCCATCATGTTTTCCTGTAAAATTAGTAAAGTAGAGAGAATATTTTGAGATGTACATCGCCACATAAAACAAGCTGAAAACAAAAATGAAACAAAATAACTACCTTAGTGTTAATTTTCCAAACTGTATTGGCATTCAGGATATTTTAAAAATCAATGTCAGTTCTGAATGCATCTTGATTTAAAGTCAGAACAATCTAGCACTTCAGCCAGGGTACAGTTATGAATACTTAATAACTCTATGCAGTTCGTCTGACCTGACAGTTTGCGTAGCCAAGAGGCACCCTAGCACTGCAAGCTCCCTAAGTGCCCCTCTGTAAATAAGATGGTTACATCATCCAGGACAAATATGCAGTGTCCACACTGGAAAATGTATGGCATGCATGAGTGCTGAAAAAAAGTACTGAAGAGACAAAATTGTGAGACTTGACCACAGAGGTTTCAAGCCCAATTCTCTTAAATCTTTGGGAACTTACAGATGGGATTCTCACTGCCTGCTCCCTCCATTAAGACCCCAAAGAGTGCAGCATTGCCATGCTCGTCAGTGAGCTTTAGGTGGTTGACAGGTGTAAAGGCACTGGGATCCTGTGCGTCAGGACATCTTCCCTGGCAGTGGCCAGAACATCCTCCATTTTCCTTTGTGTTTGTTTGTTTGTTTGTTTTTGTGTAGACTAGTAATTCGTATAGAATAAAGCTTCAGTCTTTTTTTGATATTTCTCTAAATAAATGAATAGAAGAATTTACATGGAATTCTTCAGAAGGGTTCATAAAGCCCAAACCATCAGAGAACCGAGTAATTCATGTTTAGGTTCCTGGTTTTGGATACTCATGCTTTTAGTTTACATTTGCATATTCAACTTTTTCTGTCTTTCTCTTTTGACACTCTGTTTGAGCATGTTTTATACTATATCAGTCTGAATTTCGATAGGGATATTCTTCTCTGTGGATCGGGATTAAAAGCCTTTAAAATAGTATTGTCCGTATAGTTTTTTAAAAAAGAAAAGTCTGTCCAAAGATCATTTAATTTTTCACCCAAGTGATTTTTGTTTTATGTATGTTTACATTAAAATAATGAATAGTTAGCTACTAATGATTCTAGTTAATACCAAGCATATTTAACAGTAAACACGTACGAGTAAAATTTATGTGCTTATTTACAACCTGTGTAGTAAACCATACTCCAGGTCACGGAAGGAGGAATTTGAGTGTGTGGCAATATGAAAGAGCAGAGAGTTTATATGTGTGTTTAGCACAGCTGAGAAAGGAAAGATGCAAAAATTAACCCTAGAGAGTGCGAACTCCTCAGAGTTGTTCTGTTTCAGCTCATTGAGAACACTTGCATTTCTGATATGCTCTACTGATATTTTCAAATAGTATCAAAACCTCCCGCTGTAAACTAGGTGGAGAATGGCATCTTCAAAAGCCTGTTGGATGTCCAACAAAAAGGAAAACAAACCTGAATGAAACTAGTTAATAAGAATGTGAAAGCGTGTCACAAGCTCTATATTCTTTGTAGTAGAAAAGCCATGAGTGTGCTTATATCAGCCTAGCTGTACTGGACAGCCTGCGTTGCTGATCATGCTTGTCCTGGACCGTAACGGTCAGACTGATGTTCCCACAAGGTGTACATAACCCTTGTCTCTGTTTTCTGGGTTTTCACTACTTTGAAAAATGAAATGTTGTCATTCTAGCCAGAGGATTTGTGTTTTCCTCTTGTTCTCTTTATTTCACTCCCCTTTCAAACATTTTCCTTTGTGATAAATTTGTATTAACTCACTTCCAACTTCACTCAATAAATAGATGGTGTTTAAGAGATCCTAACAGTAAATAACAGTGGTGATGATGTTAAAATGAGTGACATAGGCACTTAATGAGATGTTTGCACTGTTGCAATTGCTAACCTAAAATTAGAATTAAGAGTACGTATAAATCTTCACAAGGAGGTAATGATGCAGTCAAAGAATTGCCATATCAAGGTGCTTTGCATGTTTACAAAGCTGAAGTAAATTCTGTTAACTTTCACCAAAAATTGATCCAAAAAAAAAAAAAATCTCCCCAAACCACTGAAGCTTGCACGTTGACTGCTGTAATTAAAAGTGAACGCTTATGTCCCATCTGTTTCACCAAATCACTGGAGTTATGAACACTGTCAGTGGCCTTGGGCGAACAGATAAATCAAGAGGCTAGTGGGCTGCTCGAGAGCATAATGACTCCCCTCAATTTCCTGCTCAGTTCATTGATATTGATTTGCAAATGAATCTGCCTGTTTGTTTATTGGAATCGCGTCATTACTTCAGCAAAGTGTTCCAGCCAAGATGCAGCAGCTTTCCAAGGGCTCTGGTTTTCATTGTTTATCACTGTCACTTGCTTGTGGAAAGATCAGGAAAACTAGCAATGGGGACTTTAAAAAATATTAAAAATATATATAAAAAAGTACTTTGGTTCTGAAGTTATTCAAGAAACTAAATGAAGCTTAAAGAATAAGAATGCAACAGTGGTCCTTCTGTGCTTAAATAAAAATAAAGACAATGTAGTATGGTAAACCATAACTTGTATGCTGCTGCTTTCACTCATTGTGTACTTGTTGATATAAACAGTCCTAAAATTAGAGGTTATATTCTAGATTAAGACTGACGAGATGTTGGCTCTATTTATGGTAGATGCCATTATACGGATATTTCAGGGATAAATATAACAAAAGTATTTTGAGAGTAAAATCCTGCAACTCTTATAAGACACCGGACATCAAACTAATGAAATGAGGACAAACTAAGTGGATGGACAGTTTAGTCACTAGGCCAAGTCAGATGTTTGTTGGAAGAGAGTCGTACCAGTGTTTTAGATTTGAACTGTCCATAATGCTTTGAAAATCCTTTTTGTTAATCAAGACATTCTTCAGTTGTCAAGAATGACCAATTTGCATGCATCTTATTCACTTTAGGACAATTAATGATTCCAAAGCAGTGTCATTCTCCTGAAGCTTGACCTGTTCTCCCTTGGTCTTGCACAAGAATGAGTGAAAGAGAATAGAGGCTGTCTTTTTTTAAAAAGTTGGGCAAACTAGCATCATCTATACGTGAGACAAGAGAGAGAGAGAATGGAATAGTGGAGTGCTGCATTTGTTTTGCCCTCATTCAAGTACTGCCATTTCCGCTCATCAGCTGAATCTTCTAAGGAATGTCAAAATGTTATTGAAGAAAACCCCATGCAAACTCCCTCCAGCTTTGTTGCTTTTGACAGGAATACATGAAGTCCTCTTGTGTGCAAGAGAACTATATCAAAATGGTTGGGTTTGTGCATTTCCTGCCACTATTTATTGGCAGGATGACTTCTGGAAAGGTTAAAGTAGCTTATTCATCCAGAATTCCGGCATCAAAGGTAGCCAGAGATTTGGTGCCAGTCCCCTTGTTTGAGCTTGACCTTGCATTCCTCTTGGTACTCCCTGCATATAGTGCCTTTCTAAAACTCTGCCGTTTCAATGCTAGAAGTATTTTTGGTGAGAAACCTGGGTTGAGTTTTTGTGAGAGCTTGGCCATCTCTGCAGTTCTGAGCTTAGATAAAGCAAAAGGAGAAATACATGATTAATTTTCCTCCCTGCTAGAGGAACAGTTTCTAGAATGGGCGGTGCTTCAAGCTGGAATTAAGTTTTTATTTTCATATATATTGAGTTTGTAGAGTATTTAAAGAATAATCTCTCACACTTTCTTGACTGTAAGCAATGAATAGCTCTTGAGAAAAATTGAATGATTTCACTTTGTTTTCACTAATCAGTCATAAAAGCCATTTATTGTGAATATGCAACAGAGCAACACAAACTATTTTGCAGTAATTGGCAAACAGGAAAACCAGTTGCAGATTTTCTGTGAAAATCTGGAAAACTTCGGTTGTTCTTTTCTGATTTCTGAGTCATGTCACAATAGCATAAGTCCAAATGAATACATCTGTTGGGATTAAAAAAAATTAAATAATGATATCATTTTTTTTTGATACAACATGACTCAATCTATTGATTTTAGACAATGAGAAGTGCTAAGATTTTTTTTCCCCACGTACTGTAATTGTGCAATAAACAAAGAAATCCTGTCATGTATTGCTATATGGACAATTCTTTTGATTGTTTTACATTGAGAGATCATGGCCTTCAGATCCATTTGGCACAGAAAAGCTTTTAAATATCAGCATGGGTCAGCCAGATTACCACTGAGTTATTTTTTCCACTGTGTACTCTAATATATTCTTTGGCCTTCCTTTAAGAAGCTCTTACAAAAGTATGAACTTTTGTTTTCACTTGAAGCTTCATGTAACTTGCTTTTCCAGCTGGTCCTTGGGCACAATGTGTTGTTGTCCAATACACACAGAAGGGTCAGGCACGTTGACACTGGTGGAAATGCATCCGGAAAATAAATTTTGACGGGTAGGATGGGTTGTCCATGGCAACGGTTTGAGAGCCATACTCTAGTGTATCTGTCTTTTCTATCACAGTAGTGGTATATAGATTTTAAAGCAAATCATTATTTAAAATAATTAATATCTCATTCCCTTAAATGAAAATAGTGACTTGGATATGGCCAATGGATAATTACTTCTACTGCCTGTTTGCTGAATTGCTAGCTATTTTCTCCAAGGAATTTTAGGCCTCTGGAGGTGCCTGTGCTGTGTTCATACCCTAGTATTCTATATTAGCACTCAGACTAGAGGTCCTCCCTCCTGTTTAACTTCTCTGCCTGCATACAGGAGCCCACAGGGTTGCTATCCCAAACATGCAACCCTTCAGGTTCCAAGTGATTACTTTCCCTAGTTCCAATAAAACTGAGTTCTCAACTTTACAGCTAAACCTTTCAAAGTGTGATTTTATGAATATAAATGAATACAGGTGCCTGTTAGAAAGAAAAAGGGAAGAAAAGAAAAAGCACCTGGCATCCTTCTTTTAAATATGCAACATGAGAGGTTTCCAAACCATAGCATGTTTCCAGGCTCCTAATGTTAAGTAATTTTGTTAAGCAAGATTTAGCGTAGCAGTGAATTTCTCAGAGTATCTATGAAAAGTCTAAATTGCTGCTTTTCCACCTGGTTGGTACTAGGCTTTTGGAGTGCTCTTTATCACTCTGTTTTCTGAGTGCGCCACTGTCATTCAATGACATAAGATCTCCATGGATTTGGATGTGGGTGAGGGCCGTCTACACCTTTTCCTTCTTAAATTAGAAGGTATTTGAGGCACATGTAAAGAGCCTTTTGCTTGTGAATTTATTCTGTTTTCTCTTCAAAACAAAAGCACCTTTCTTTTTCTGAAAGCAAGAAAGGATCTGTTTCTCTTCTCCCTCTCTTGATACAATTTCTAGCCATTTGGGAGCAAACGGTTGAAAACGCTTGTGCATCAAAGAAAGTCATGCCTCTTGGGAGGGTACAGAAGAGGAAGTAGAGAGCCAAGATTAGAATTCAGACAGTACTGCTAAGGATGTTTGATGGTTCTTGAAGTCAAAAGCAGTCTGAGGAGCACCAAGAAAGGCTGCACGTTCATTGAGACCTTGACACTCGGTACAAATCCTAAAATGTTGAGACTGACTGGGGAATACCTTTTTCATGTAAACGACAGTAGCACCAGTACGAATAAAGGAATGTTTGGTATCATGCATTAATGCCAAAGAACAACTGTGTCATGAAGTGTGTTTGTGTTGCGGGAGTGGTTTCAATATACTCGCTGGATTTTCCTGGCCCTTGTTTATCCAATATATATTTGAATGTTGCTTTCACTATTGTTCTGCCATTTATTTATTCTTAACAAAAATAGTTAGGAAAGAATATTTATGATGAGTAGGAAATGCTAAGTTTGAAGAGAGTGTACAGGGGCTTGTGTTTATTTGGGGAGTCTTATGGCTTGCCTTGCAGAAATCCCATTTGTATTTAATTTAAAAATTTATGAACAAATAATGAATTTTGAATAGAATTTAGTGAGATGGTTTTGAGTTAGCTGTTAGTTCTACCAGTAAATAGTAAATTGCATTTAAGATTACCAACTCAAGTATGATATTAGCTATAAAAAATACTATCAATAGAAATTCATTAACTACATTGCTGAGACTGTAAATGAGCTTCTTTGAATTCAAAGGGAAGTTCAAAGGGAAGTGTATGTAGAACTGAGTATTTTTGTATATTTGTGTAAGTTCATACAGTGAATATAATGTATATTGATTTCATTGTAGTCAAATAGTATGAGTATAGGTATATATTATGACTTCATATGCATAAACTGTAGTTGACTCTAATATTTATATATTTTCAACGTAAATACAACTGGACCCATAAATTAGGTGTGGGGCATGTAACTACCCTCTTTATATCCAAACACTTTACTGTGCATTTAGGCAGCTTATTAGCTTTGCTGGAAAGTTATGTAAACAGCCATGCATGCGATTTTTAATGCAGCTTAGAAGAAAACTTCTTTGTTTGTGTTTTGGTTAAAACACATTTGGTTAAAGCATGTTTGGTCTGCAAATAAGTTGCATTTCCAGAAATCTAAAATGCATGGCATCTTCCATGTCAAGTTGAGAATGCACACTTTGCCTTAATTTTTGCCAAAATCTGGCACTGCAAGGGGCAAGGTGATAGAGAGGAGTAGATGATGCAATCACATTTCTAAGTCCAGTGGCTTAGAAAGGTATTATGTGTTATTGCACAGCCGTAGTGATTCCAGATTCCTTTAGTCTGTGTCCTGGGACATTGTTATTTGTTGTCTTGAATTTGTTTTCATTGCAGTATCAATCTGGGAACTTCCCAGCCCATTTCTCTCTGCTTACATTTTCTTAGTATACTTTGATTTTATATGCAATCACATAGTTTTACAAAAATCTTTTCTTTTAATATTCCAATAGAGAATTCAATATGCGTACCCAGTAAAGTTCTATCCTATTGGTAATGATGTTATTTTGTTTTTCCGTGATGAAAAAGTTGATGACTAAATTATACTGAATGAATTTCTGACTTGACCTTGTATCTCATTATTTCAGCTTGCTCCATGACTCATTAGCTGTTCTGCCTTTTCTCAGTAGCTTGTTGGGTCTCAGGAGAAGCAGACCAATAGAAAATTGCTTACAGATACAGCTGTCTCACATACATGCAATTTTGAACATTAGGGTCTTTGAGGCCTTTTCTATCAATTGCTTGGTTTGTAGCAGTACTGTCATTATTTCATATTCTTTCAACTATAAAGTATAGTTCAGATATATTATCTGTTTGTCAGTGACCGTCACAGGCCCAGCTCTGAGAAATCACAGAGCTGCACTGCTGACTTAAGTCAAGAGGACTGACTGGCTTACAACCAGCATCCCTGTTGGTACTAGCAGCCAGAAATCAGCTTGCTTTGTAATGCTAAGCTGTGTGGCTATCTTGAAAGTGACATCAGGTGAAACAGGCCTGCTATTATTAATGCAAAAAACTGTAACTGAGTTATTTCAGTTTCACTAAGTTCTTGTGTTAAACTAATTAAATTTAAACTAATTAAATTTATTTTTTTAGTTTTTCTAGCAGAAACCTAGGTCATATATCAATTTGCAGGTTGATTAGAGAGCTGACCTTACAGAATTTAAAATCAATTCAGTTGTCACCATAACCAGAGATAAATGTTATTAGGATAAAAACTCAAGGAAATTTTGAGAGGGGTGGAATTCAGACACGGGATGGCACTGGACCCTTGCATAAAAGTCTAATCACAACAATCTTCTTTCTGTCTTGTGAAGAAGAGAAAATGGTTATAAGGACGTGTATGGTTGGACTCCTAGCGCTTATTCTGGAGTGGGACACGTACTTCAGTAATGCCACTATTTCTGTGGTATTTCCTGTGCTGATGTCAATCCATCCAGGACTGTGAGTCCTGAGAGGGCCCTGGAGGAATTCCCAGTGCCAAATCACTGCTTCAGACTGACTGCAGACTCGGGGGAGCACTGTGCCATCTTTGGGGTCATGTATCAAAAGCTTGGGTTTTCTTACAACCAGCAGAGCTGAAAATGTCCTTCAACTATAAGACAAAGCTGGATTCCCTTTGGCCTCCAGACCTTGGACATCTCAAAACTTAGGCATTTCTGCTTCTATCAGGCCACAGGTAATTCTGCTCCTCCAAATTCAGGTCCATGTCTTAACATCTACATCAGCTCAAATCCAAGACGATCTTCATACCTTTCTTGTTTCAGACATCATTAATTTCCCATGGCTAAGTTTTTGCTCCTAAAAAAGAAGGCCAAATGGAAGTTCTTCTCTCATTCTTTCCTTATGATAGCTTCCAGGCTTTCTTCCTGGCTGTCTTGGTACCCTCAGAAAGCAAATTCCCAGCGGCAGTGTAGCAGGGCAGTGTCCCTTCCCTAGCAATGAACAAACAAGGTAATCACTTTTTAGCAATGTGCTGATTTTATGCAAACGCTTGCCAAACTGATGCAAATAACTTGGTGTCGACCAAAAATAATTCCTTCAGAGTGGCAAGTTGCTCATATGTCTGAAATCGCTGTCGTATTCCTTTGGAGAATGTACAATAGCTAAGACCCAAGAAATGAATCATTATGATCTCAGCCATCCCTTCCTGATGGCCTCAGACATCCTGCAGTGGGCAGACTGACACTTTTGGCTCTGAAGTAATCACAGTGTAGCAGTGGCCTGGCTGGACCAGACCTTGGAGCTTTATAATCTAAAAGCGAGCTCTGCTAATCCCCAGCACCATGTGGGCTGAAGGAGAGCAGTGACCTCTGGAGCTGGTAAACTTGCACTCTAGGGAGACAGATAGTCTTTGATGGAGAAAGGTCCAGTAAGATAAGACTTGCAATCAGTTTCAAAATATTTATTATCATTAATCATCTTAATTCTATGTATTTTTATGTCCATTTTAGTGTCAGTCATTTTTAAATCTTGCTAAATCCTGATCTCAGTTATTCCTGTAATAAAAATTGACTTAATGTGAGAAAAATGTCTTTTGTTTTACTGTGCTACACAGCAAAAGAAATAACAGCTCAAAGGCTGCTCTCTCCAGAACATTTGTTACTCAGTGTGTTTTTATTACATCCCCTATTATTCATCTCCTTGCTAAAAATAATCTGCTCATTTAAATTCTTCTTACTACTAATTTTCCCTGACTTTTGAGCATCTTTATCCCTTTGAGCTCAAGTTCTTTTCCCTAATACAGAAGTACCATGGGTTCCTGTCTTTGCTGTCTTGCAAGCTGACACCATTGGTGAGTTCTAGAAAAGTTATTTCTTTTTTTAAATATACCAAAAAATTGAATTGAGGACATAATTGTATGCTTGCAGTTTTTCTAATCCTTACATGATTTAAAAAAATAAGCAACAGTACAAAAGAATATTGCTGGATGCAAACACCGGGAGGGAAGATGATGTTTATCAGATTTGAATTGGGAGCAGAATTCATTAATTGACCGAAGACAAGTTCAGTTTCAGAAATACTGCAGCTTTGTTTTAAATAACTCTGTAAGACCGATGGATTCATTCAGATGTGCTGTTTGTCTTTGGGATGTCTATCAATGAATCAATGTCCTTTATTTGACTGGCTGACACTTATTTAATTTGGTGTAATATATGATACATGGAAAATGCCTTTCAGTTTGAAACATTAATGGCTAATAGTTACCATCACTCAAGTTCTGCCTGTAACAATTCATGCTTTTTTTTCCTCTACTCGTCAAGTTTACTAATAATGATTAAAGATTTTCTTAGTTACATTGTCTTTGACAGCGCTGATGATTAAATGTTTGGGCAGCTTGTAGTATGGAACAGTTCACTTCTGTCCATCATTGATCTTCCCTTTCATATTCTCTGCCAGTTAGACCTAAGCAGTAGAAGAGCAAGGTTATTCAGCACATCTGAATGAGTTATTGTTGAGTAGACATCAGTTAACATAATAAAATATGTTTTTTATAACTGATAATCAACAGAATTATATTTCATGCTTAGGAAAAGATTGACAGTACATTGGATATTAGATACTTGCAATTAAGACAATGTTTTACATCGTAACATATAATACAGCAATAGTACATGGGTTTCAAGTAATTAAAACTTGCACTTCATCTGCAGTTTAGTACTGCATTGTGAATTCTCTATCCTGTTACATGGAAATCCCACCTTCTTGGTTTTGGGGGAAGAAATACTACCGTTCCTTAGATATAAGACCTGAAAAATAAAATGAGTACATAAGAATAAGAAAAAACATTGAAGATGGTACACATGACTGATCTGGAGTTTTATTTAAGTACTGCATGTCCTTGGTAGGTGTTTCCTGGCTTAGATGACAGGCACATGACTAGACTGAGCTGACTTGGTTTCAGCCTCCAGCTCTGTCACGCACTTGCTGGTTGACCTTGGACCTTGGCAAGCTGTTACTGTGCTGCATGCCATAGTTTCTACAATGTAAGAATAAGTTTAATGATACTGACCTCCTCTTTAAAAAGTACAGAAGATCAATCACAATGCGTTGTTATGAACAAGCATAAGCTTGTTACCTCTATCTAAAAAGAGAATACACCTATTCATGCTCATATCAGAAGAGTTTTCCGGTCGGTCATGGATACAGAAATGAGTGTTTTTTTTCCCAGGCTGTGACAGAAGGTGTAACTTCAGGAAATTACTTTGTCTTGCTTCTGTTTCTTCTATTTCCATCTGTCAAATAGGAATCATCACCTTCTTATGGTGGTTTTGAACCTATGGAAAAGAATGCCATACAAGATATGCAATTTACTCTTGCTGTGTTTTAACTTTCATGCCCAAGATTGCCTTTGTATACCAATATCTGGGGAGGTTTCATTCAGGATTTCTTTTGTAAATAAGTAATTGGATAGAAATATTTTTTTCTTAATGGGTGTACTAATGTCTCTTACACCAATTCCCCCTCTTTTTTTTTTTGCCAGTTCATAACAGCAATTTTCAAAATCCTCCCTCAGTATTACTTCCAATCTACCATTAATACTTCCAGCATAATTGTTTCAGAGTGGAAAAGTGTGGATTTCCAGCTGATGATTTCTGTCTAATGTCATGTTTTAAACCTATCTTACTTTTATAAACACGCTTTTTAGGCAAAATGGAATAATAATAAAGAAGAATTTCAGAATGATGTAAGTAAAAATGTGCTTAATACATTTGGATATTATCTTAGATATTTTCTTATGGGTGTCTGAATACAAAATTTGTACACATTAAGACTGATATATGGATGTGAAAAATGGTTTTTGATGGATAATACACTTAAATGTATTTTTGTATTAAACGCACATTGCCTGTTATGTAGAATGTAGTGTATTTAAATGTGTGTATCCGTTTATATATACTTCTTGAATTATATGTAAAATGAGTTTAAAGAGGCTCTCTCTCTAAACATGCAGACTTTAGATTCTTGCAGCAGAAATAGTAAAGATTAGCAAATACACCTATCTATTAGAATTTCGGGCACACATAGTAATTATTCTGAGATCTTTCATCCTTGGACTGTAGTTTAACAGAGTGAGATCTTAAGACATAATACAAAGATAGGGATATATCTCTGTCACTGTTTATCAGGCAAGTGTACCTTATGAGCAAGGATCAAGAAATATTCTCTTTGACTTAAGTAGATCTTCAAGCTTGTCTTCAGAAATTTACTCTGGCCTCTTCCTAGCAATTCACCGGATCTTACTAAATTGTAAAGCAGAACATATGATGATGTCTTCATTTTCTGTCATTGTTATCTGATTTATTGATCTTGTGTATGTGTATGTCTTGGTCTATTGTAAGAGTGCATACAGAGCAGTCTGTTTTGAGAATATTCATTTGTTATGTAGCAAAGCGCTAGGCTACTCTGCATTAGCTCAACTTGCATATTTCAGCTACAGTTCTGACCTTGACTATCTAGTGCTGCATATGGTATGTAGATAATTCAACTGTTTTTTAAACCATGGAATCATGCCTGGCTTAATACTTGCTCATTGCAATATGACTGCTGTAGTGTTTTTAGAAAAAAAGTTGATCATTGATGTTCCATAACACACAATGTGCATGTAAAAAATGAGCTGTATGGCTCATGTGGATCTCTTTCCAGATGTTTCCTGGGAGTAGAAATTGATTGAGGAGCAATGATACATGTTTGTTTCACATGTGATGAAGTAGTTCGATTCCTAATTTTTTTGTGCTTTCGTTTCCTTTTATCTGTGTTCCTGCACACAATTTGTCACAATGCTGTAAGCTCAAGTACAAGAGTGCTGCTTTATTGTAACTGTGAACGTGACCTTTAGATGGAAGAGACAAAATGGCTCATTGAGATAAGGTAGAAAAGCAAAATTAATCTGAAGTATGTGTAATTAAGCAAAAAGGTATTTTATAGACTGGAAAGGAAAGTTTTACTACTACTGAGAAGCAAAGCTGCAGGCAGTGATAAAATCAGGGTAAAATAAATGACTGGGCTCGGAAACAGGTTTTTAGAAAAATAACAGTGACTTAAACTCTCTACTGAGTCAAGACCATGTTTCAGTGTTCTGCCTCTGAGGGTGGTAACATGCGATGCTGGTTAGGGAGAGTATGTAAGTCTGGCCACCCTCTGCTGCCCTTCCTCTCCCCAGCAACCACATCGGTTGGATTAGGATTATTAAAAAGAATACGTAGAGACATATGCTCTAGTATCTGATTTTGACTGTTTGTTATTTTGATCTTGTTGGAAATGCTTGCATCCACAGGCTCCTGTGGCAACAAATTCTTGTTTGTGACCCAAGATGCCAAATTCTTATGGGCAAGGAAGGATACGTTAAAAATATACGGATATGTGATCTTCTCTGTCTGGCCTGGTGGCATAACACCTAGCAGAGTAACCTCTCAGGTTTTTTACACACAAATGAAATGGAAATATTAAAGGAGCTGTTACCTTGCAGGGACAAAGTTGTTTGGGTTGACAGAATATGTGGATTCAGAAAAAGAAGAGTCCTAGCATAAGATGGTGATGCAGAGCTTGAATGGGTTTTAGCAAGAAAGCTTACTGCTGAACAATGAATAATGACATGTTCAGCTGAGAAGATTCAATGAGTGTGCCTGTATTTTGGAATAAACCTCAGTATGTTCTTTGTGAAGATGAAGTTACATGCTCTTGTTCTCAGCTACAGCTTTTAAAAGTCTATGGCTTACTCAAGATGATGAACCTACAGAAACTGACAGGTATATGGACAGATTGGCTATTGGGATTTTGCGTTCTGTAAGGAGATTTTGAATTGCCATTCTTGATGAAATGAGATACAAATTATCATCCCCATCTAGGATAATTAACAAAATACCTCTTTGAGAAAATTGTGCACCTGAAATCATTGATTACATGACCTATTTAGAGACGTTTTTTTATTGATTTATAGGAAGAAAGCAGATTGCCCAGAATTAGTCTGAGATTTCAGTCTGCTTTGTATGTGTGTTTAAAAGTCCTTAGGAATGAGAGATTCACAGCACGCACTTCTTTTGTCATGTTATACAAGTAAATAATCCTTTTTGTACTGCTTAGCCTTGTGCCATAAGTAAACTGTAGGGTATTCCTGCTTTGATCTTTGATTTGCCATTACTAGCCTTGTCGTGGTGATCCTCCTCTGTAGTTTAATTCCTTGTTGTTACTACTTTCTTAATTGTTAACACTTTTAGGGCATGTAATTTTTGTCAAATAGGATGATGCATGTCAGCTAATTAGGCTAGTAATACTCTAATGTAAAGGAAAACAAAGGGAGTATAGCTGGAGACTCCTTCTATTGCTACTAATAAGCTTTGAGGAAAACGTCTGAAGATGAGAATTGGAGTGAAAAATAGAAATGTTTTTAATTCAGCTTTGAAGTGGGATAACATTTGGATAAATTAATACGAACTGATAAAGAACGAGTTCATCTCCTGAAATAAAAGCAGTAATTTCATTATATTCGCACGTTATATTCAAGTGCATCTCCCTACACTTGTCTTTCAAGAAGACAAACCTTTTTCGTTATAAATTCACGCTCCCTCCAGCACAGTTTTTAAATAAGAACACTGAAGCAAACAGTGGCTGATAACCTTCACATGTTTTACAGATAAACACATTTCGGGATTGGGACCTTACTGCTCCCAGCTGTTTCAACTGTAACTGCTTGTCTGCCAAAATTTAACTGATTGCTCTGTAAAGTGCTTTTAGACACCTTAAGTAGAACTGGCTGTACGGAAAAGAAAAGCTTCCATCTTCCTCTGTCTAAATAATGGACAAAGATTTGCTCTATTGAGATATTTCAAGTACTGTGCTGCAGTAAAAATGAGGTACAGAGGTAAGATTATACAGTAGTAATTAAATGGAGTTAAGTGCTTTCTTCTATGCCATCTGTGTTATTTCTGTGTAAAATTCTTCTGAAAATACATCAAGTTGATGGTATTCAGTGCAGAGATTGTCTAGAGCACTTCCACTTTCCAAATTAGCAAGCTGATTCATCATTTTAACTTTTTGTAGAATGAAAGCAGTAGTAAAGGGACTGATCACTCACTGAAGTACTGGGATGGCTTCGTTTTATTATAAAGACATGAGGATGAGGCTCTCCATCAATAAGGGACACTGTTTAGAAGTTTATCTGCAGCAGCATTGAAACAAAAAGGCATGATATTTTTCAGGCAATATGCCTCTTTATTGCTGTTACAGTGTCAGGCTGTACACGGAGCGTTATTAAAAGGACCACGAGTGTTTTTGCATCCTGAATCTCATGGAAAACTAGAAACCTCTTTGCTCAGATATAGGGGAGAAGTAGTGCTCAAAATGCAGTTGTGATGTCATGTAGTCTTGTTGTGGATTTTCAAACCTGAGTTGCTGCACCCTGACACTATGTTGCTGTGAGGTATGGATTCCCTTCAGTCAGCTCTAAGTGGGCTTTCTTAGGTGCAGGTAGGCATCGAGTTGTGTCAGCACTGGTTTCAGCTGGGCCTGCAAAATGCTTAGCAAAGTTTTGGGCAGCGGTGTTTGTTGTAAATAATAATAATAAAGAAATGAATGAGATCACGGCATATTGTGTGTATATATACACAAGATAATTATCTAAAGCATCATCATACAGATATGAACAGTATTTCCTCCTCTATTGCTCTTCTTTTAGAAGAACTGTTTGAAGTCAGCAGCCTCAGGTTGAGCATGTTCTAGTTTTCTAGACAAGGCTTCTGCCTGTGGTGTCACGTTTCTGCTCCAGAATGGAAGTTTTCACCTATCTGAAAGGACAGGATGAATGCTGTTTGAAAGCCACAGGAATTCATGGGCAGCAACAGGCCTTTTTCTCAAACTGTTGTTATCAGCTTTATTCCGTCTTTTCCAGGGAAGTTGGGGGGATCAGTGGCAGAGTCAAGCAATCAGCTCTCAGCTGTTTCATCTCAGCTCAGTGCAGTAACTGCTAGATTGCCTTATCTCATGGAGGAAACCCACGCTAATTATATTAGCGCTCTTGGCAGACTTCAAGTGTGTGATAACAAGGATTTGTTGACTCTGTCCTCAAAGTGGTTACCATGGCTTTCAGTGGATTTGTTGCTTTCCCTGACAGGTCATGAAAGCTGCTAGTAAGATGCTATTCCTCAGGCACCAATGTGTGTTCTTTTAAGTCCTGTTGTTGATGTTGATAACTAAATAATCAGCTCTGTTACAACTATCCTCTGCAAAACCATTCTGTTCCCAGGAGACTCTTGTCAATAGAAATCTGTATTTTTCTGCTGGAAAGTAAACAAAACATGCAGACTGGAGTGAAAGAGATGGAAACTGAGAAAACGTTAAATACTTCAGTCATTTCAGTTCATGTAAGATTGAGGTTTATGCATTGGGGAAAACTCCAGCAGTTAAATACTGTGCTTTCCTGGAGGCGGTGTACAGGCACGGGAACTTCTATGGTCTTTCTCTGTGACAGGGTGCTGTCTTGCCATGCAATATATGAGAGGTGTGGTGTTCTTCATTACAGAAACTCACTCGGTTATATTAATTTCTGGCTTTAATGCAAGGCTTGAAGTTTCATGGAGATGGATCAAAGTCTGAAATGAATAAACAGGTAACATAACAAATATTGTTTTGGATTTTCTTTTTCAATGTAAAATTTCCATGTGGATACACCTGAATGCCCTTTACTCCAGTGAAATATAACTTGTGGATCTTTGCTTTTAACATTAGTTATTTGTTTGATGCTCACTGAGCTTTTGAGAGACTGCCTTTGATGTTCAGTGGTAGCCGTGTCTAGTGTGACCCTTGATACTTCTTCATGGCCAGAGATCACATCAGTTGTGAAAACAGACAAAATCCCATTTAGGTTCATTATGCTTGTATTGAATTTTGTTATCTCTCTGCATATGGTCATTTGTCTTATAAGAGCACTGCAAGAAAGCCGAACACATTTGCATTTCTTTCTTCCTTTTGTGCTCTCTTGACTCTTTCACCTTGGTTTAGTCTCTTCTTCCCATTTAGCTACCCAGCAGTAGCTTTATTGAAGTTTCATCAATTGATATTAATCAACTACCTTGAAAGGTTTGGAGACATCACAGATTTTAAGAATTGATTTTGGTATCATTGAGTTAAATTTGCATTTTGCGTTGACCTCAATAGATGCGTGTTTCTAACTGAAGACAGTAACATTTGGGACATGGCATAAAGGGAACAGAAAGTTTCCATCCATCTGCCTTCCTATTAGATTAATAATTTTACATGAAGCCATAAGTTAAACATTTATCAGTATTAAAGTTTTCTGGATAATAAATCTGTGTTGAAGCATGTTGAAGAATGCTGACATTGGTGCCATATGTTGTACCAAAACAGCATTGCAAATGGATACAATTTCAGCCTTGTGATGAAGTAGCCGTTGACAGCAAAATCTACCCCCCGCCCCATACTCATTTCATATCAATACATCACTGTAAAAAAACTTCTCATCGTAAGGAAGACCAAAATGCAAACTTCCAAAACACAATGTGGAACAAAATGTGAGCGGTTATCCTTTAATTCCACAGGATATGCAGGTTTAGTAAATTTACATGTAATTGCTTTCTATTCTTTCAGACAGTGGTAAGGGAAATAAAATTAACTGCAAATAGCACATCCAGAGGAACTGAATGGGGAAAAAAAGATAATAAGCAGTTTCATGGCATTTAATTTGTATCTCAGATCTGTAGCAGAAAAGCACAAACTAGTAAGTGGACAACAGGGTATTAATTCCCTTTGATATTTAAAAGTTGACAGCCCTCTTTCACGCTGCATTTTGGAATGTTGCAAATAGAAAATAAACTTCATAACTTCAGATCTGGACCTCTTAAGGAGCTCAGACAGGGGCTGATTGAGTCTGTCAGGAGCAAGATGTTGGAAGAACAGCTGTCTTGTTCACTTAAGACCTCTTCAGTTCCTTCCACCTGGTTCAGCTGACTTTGTTATTTGCAAGCTTTCATGTGCAGTACACATCACTGCAAAAGTTGGGCTAATGGAGAGTTTAGCTAAAGATATTTTTTAAAGGCCGATTTATTAGCCTCAGGCTTGAAACTGCATTTCTTTTTTGAAATACACGTTCCATCTTTGCAGATTCTTTTCTTCCTTCAAGGTTGAGCTGAAGTTGTGGTGACAGTAAAATTATTTTGATGCCACAGCTGCATCAGTCACAAGCAGTGATGTGGAATCTGACTGACTCCATTGCTTAGGGTGTACTTTAATACAGAATAAGTCTGCAGCCTAGTTTGTTTGGACAGAACTTCACCAGAGAGAACTGTGGTTCTGTCAGGTGGCCATGTTCAATGGATGTCAATGGGACAGAAAGGAGACCTGTTCTGCACTGGCACGTTCGGTGTTTTAACTGAGATTTTCCATGTGGCACTTTCTACAAATGTTAAGACTTAGACACAGATATGTTGACTAAGTTCCCGGAACAGAAGTCTTCAGCCCAAGCACTACCCCTTCTAGCAGTAATTCAAGCTTGTTTTTGCTAGGCTTCTCTCTTCAGCCACTGCTGAGTTCTCGGAACGTCTCCTGAGAGGTCCATGCACTCAGACTGAAGAACAGAGCAGACACACTAGATCAAGGGAGACACTCTCGACATTGCATGACATGACATAGTGGAGGCACCCAAAAGCACAATATGGCCTCACTGTCTTCATAAGGAGAGTTCCACATCCCACACAAAGCTTTCTGCTGCTGCATTCTCATCCTTTGCAGATTTTTATCCAGATCCTGGAAAAATACCTGCTCAGGAATGTCTGCAGGCCCAGCACCAAGCGAGTTCGGGGCATGGGGATGGATGTTCTGCAGTTTGGAGGTGGCTGCAAAGCAAACAGCTTGCACGTTAGGGAGTGGTTAAGACCCCCAAGGAAATGCTGTTTTCTCAGATCATCTGGAATTGGTTTTGACATTTTTTTCTTTTACCAAGGGAAATAGCAACAGAAATACGAGAGTAATGGCATGAAGCAATTTTAGATACAGTCTGAACAATGAACTGAAACAGTTGTTGAACAGCAAAAGTTGTCTGAACAACAACTGAAACTGAAACAAAGAAAGAAGAGGCACATTGCATTTGGGACCTGCCTAGAGAAATGTGGCTGATGTCCCTGCTTAATCCACACAGTTTGCAGGGAGCAGATAGTAGGTGGAGGTGAGATGGGAATTTTCAAAAAGGATTTTAAGACACCTCTGTGCACACTAGAGTTCATGCATTGAAAAGGCAATAAATATTTCCAGAGCCATCATATGTCATGTGGTTTTGGGGTGTCCTCAGGTAGAAAGAAGTACACAACCTATAACTGTTGGTTTTAATTGAAATTGAGTCTCTTTAATAAATAGAGACCGTTGTCCTATTGCTCTTTCAGAAGAGACCATACCATGCTTACTATAATAACAACAGCGGGATTAAAAGGTTATATGTATTGTGTTATACAACTGATTTTCTGCACACTGTACAGTATTTTGAGTGTGCAGTAAAGTGTGTGTGTGTGTGTTTTGTGTGTTTACATATATATTTGAAGCTTATCTGGAGCAAAGGCTCTTTGAAAAACAAAACATTCCTAAAGTAACATTTGTTCCTTTATATTAATTGGAAAGAAACTTGTGTATAACATGATGCCAGATGTTCGCTACCATCACAAATCACGCCAGAAGAAAAAAGAAATGCAAGCATAATTATCTGAGGAAATAATGAAGCTAGAAGTTTGGAGGAGTAATTTGTCAGGTAAATGAATCTCAACATGAACTGTATGAGCATGAGATGACACCTTATTTGTCAGAAAGCTGTTACCTGTTGGGGAGGACAACTGCTTCATTGCTCTATTTTTCTTTGTTTCTCTTCCTTGCTTTCCCTTATGCTGCTGTCAAAGTAGATGGTAAAACTGAACATCCAAAGTGATGTGTATGCAAAACTCTCACTGAAATAAATACTGAAGGAAACTCAGACCATAATAACATTACAAAGACTCTGCTGACAACTGTTGAAGAGGACAACACGGCTGAAGCTTATTGCTTCTGTTTGCTTACTTCTCTCTGAAATAATAGTCACTAGTATATTTTTAAACATGCCAAACTTCACCTAAAAAATAGTTTTTTCTGGCTTTATTTCAGGTTATATGTGAGAGCTGGTATGCTAAAGCTAAATTTCATCTTGAGGAGAAGTAGTAGGAAAATATGTAGTTGGAGAAAGACACATGCCCCTGCTATTATACTCTTGATAATAAAACACCTTTCCAAGCTGAGGGGATGCATCTTGCTTTCCAAATTCCTCTCAAGTGATGTATATTGGGCCTCACTGTCAGCTGGTTATTGCTCTGCGTAGCCCTTCAGATGTGTGGTCTTGCAAACAGTCAAATGGGAAGATATTTTTTTCTGATTTTTTTTTCTGTAAAGGAAAAGATCAGTCTAAATAATTGTGTTTTGCTCAGGATAAAATGTTTTCATTGGAGTTAATTATATGCTTGTATTTAACATTTAAAAGAAAAAAAAGCCATGCTTTTTTAAACACTGAACAGTGTCAAAAGGAAGTGAGGCTGCGTGATGATAGTGTGTGTGATTTATCAGCCTAGAAATTTGCACTTGCTGATCTACGTCAGTGAGACTCGATGTGGAAGTAGAAATCTCAGAGTTGCTACTTTCCAGTGTATTTTCTGGGGAAAGAAGCCAGAGAGAAGAGAAACTCTAATTGTCCTCTTGTTGGAGGAAAGGCTGCTCCAGCTCTGATGGGAGGTCCTATGCCAAAACAGGACCTTGAGGTGACAGTCTGGAGAAGCCTGGCTGGGCTGGGTAGGAGCTGCTCGTGCAGGCATGCTGTGATTGAGTTCTTCCTCAGCGGAGTTAAAGGCTAGAGGCAGAGGGAGAAGGGGCAAAGCAGTTTGGCTAGATGTGGCTCTTAACTCCCAGTGCTAAAGCCAGAACAGATGTGTACCTTAAAAAATATTTGCTTTTTAGAATAAGTGGATGAATCAACACAGTGATAAGGCTATAGAAACATAATGCACTTCCTCTAAATAGAGCACTGAATAAAATTGATCAAAATCTTCATCTAGGATGAATCAAATTATTTTGCCTTAAACATATAAATTGTTCACTTGTGACAACCTCCTCGTTTCCAGGAATTCAGGCTGGAAATCACATCAGTATGTCAGTTAAGCTGCTCAAAAACAGGCTTATTTGTGTTTTAAGTGACTTCCTGTTAACATTTGCTCTTATATAAGCTGCTATGTAAATACAAGAAGATTATTTTAACATACCCACAAAGCACGTTGTTGATGTCCATGCAGGCACCCACGTGCAAGCCATGTTCTTCGGTACAGCGTTCTTGAGCTCTGGTTTGAGCAGCTGCTGTGGAAATGTTTCTGCGTGTAAGATTTTTCTGCCTGTAGCTTTTTCACACCATTGTGGCTTCCTCGTGTACAATTTCATGCTGTTGGATCTTGAAATCAATTTCTTTCAAACAAAGCAAAGGTTGCCCTTGTTGAGTTCTTAATTGCGGACATGGTTCTTGCTCTGCTTGTAAACAACTGTCATGTTCTCCTTGTTTCCCTAATAACAGAATGAGCGTGTGCCTATGTATATGCTTTTGTGGATTTGAAATTTGAATATTTTCTTTGGAGGTCCAACTCTTTTGTAATGAAGAAGTTCATCTGATGTTTGGGCAAAGCAAGAAGTGAAGTCACTGCAGAGCACGGAAGGAAGCTTTAGGAAAGAGCGGCAGTGTGAGTACAGCACTGCTCCTTTAGAGGACAGCCAGGAATAAAAGTTTTGAAAAATGTGATTGTGGGAAATGACTGCAATAGAAGCTATTTTGTGTATGGTACCATGGTAGCATTAATGAATCAGTGCTTCCAATTTTTCTTTTTTAATTTCAGTGACTATACCTAAGATCAGATGTGTTGTACCAATAGCAACAAGAGCAAAATGAAGCATGCCATTACATTTATAGGGTGTTTATTACTTGTTAAATAAGTATGATATTGATTATAAGCTATTCTAATTTACTAATGTCACCAGGCCTAATTTGTTCTGATGGCCTGTAAACAGAAACCCTCCTCACAGAGGAGGAAAGGCAGTAGTGACCAAAACTCTCAAGGTATTCATAGAAAGAACAAACTACTTGGAGCTTTAGGAAAATGAGAGTAGGACGGATAGAATCCACCTTTTTTTATTTTTACTTCGTTTTTTTAATAAAGAAAATAGATAAAGCTGTTTCAAAAGAAAAACGTTGGGATGAACTCACCTAGGGATCCAAATATTTTGAAACTTCAAAGAATTTCTTTTCTTTTCATGTTCACTCAAAACAGTTTCCAGCGCATTATAAAACCACGTTGCTAATTGTTTCTAACACAATATGTGACAGTCAAACAGATTTTTACTGTTCCCAATCACTGCCACAAAAGCCCTTTTTCATAGCATGAGTGCAGTGAAACAGGTTTTGCTGCTGTTTGCTGTGGTGTAGCAAAGAATGTGTCCTGTATTTTCTGCTCTGTTTTACCATTGAGAGACCCTGGGTCATTTACAGAAGTAATGTTTCATTTAGGCCAAGAACCTGCCTTCAGCAGAGTGGGTGGCTTATGGAAGCTGTGTCCTGCATCACCTAGGGATAAGGGGGAAGGACCCACATCCTGACACACTCCTGTTCCCCCCCTCATGCGAAGGCATGAGGATCTCAGGCAGGATATATCTCTGCCCGTAGGCTGCTGCAGCCTAGTAAAATAACTAAGACTCATTTGTGTATTCCCAGAAGGAAAACATGAAGCTAATGGTCAATGGTGAAGTCTGCTTATTGCCTAGTTCAAAAACAAAGAAATATAGTATTTTCTCTGTCCTTTGCTGACTTCAGGACAGCCCAGGAATTGGTGTTCATGGAGGATACTGATTAGATTTTTTAGTTTCTGATTTGCTCCTTGTTGGTTAGGGAGGGCAAAAGCAGCTGTTGTGTTGGGCCTCCCATCTGAATTTATCATCAGCCTATTGCAAAGGTACCTGACACTTAGTACTGGGTATTCTTTCACAGTTTTTATTGTACTCTGCATAAATGATTCGAGTAGAGGATTAAGTGAGCTAGCCCTTTGAGTGGGCTCTCTGAGTGTTGTAGAGGCTGCTGAGCTGGTGTATGAGGGCAACTGGCGTGTGCCATGCGTCCCCACGCTGCGGCTGAAACTGCAAAGGAGCACAGACCATGCAGAACACCTGCGGTGAGGCAGGATGCTCGGTGGAGTTCTAAGAGCATCTAAAACTGGTTCCTATAGACCCTCCTCCTCCAGATTAAATTAGCAAGCACTAATTTTGTCTGATAAAAATACAATCCAATGGAATAATGTGCACAATGTCATGCAAGGGATATCTGTTGTCGCTCAGTACATGCTAACATCTGTTTATCCCATATGGGAAGCTTTTGAGTGGTCTATACAGAAGCAATTCTGCTAACTGAACATATTTTGTTTTTCCTGACTCATTATTTATTTTAAGAACTCCTGTTTAGTAAAGCAGATCTTTCCTTCTCAAGAACTTCTTCCCTTATTATAGTTATTATTTGTCTATATTCTACTTCCATTTGTGAGGTATTCTTGTTCCTACAAAAGTTTTCCTCTGATGTGCTGGAGAATGGTGGCCTCCGGTGAGAAGCAAACAGTAGCGATAGTTGAGCATATGATAATGTGTGTCTAATGGCAAGAGGTCTGTCTGGAGGTGATTTGGAGGCAGCCATGGTGTGAATGTAAGAGCTGTGTGGAAACTGGGATTTGTTTACTCTGCATCACGTATTTCAGCATCCTACTCGCCATCGTCTGATGGCAATAAGCATCTCACAGAATTTGGTCAGTGCTGCTAGGCCTTGCTTACCTTCTGCCAAGGGAATTTGCATCCCTACTAAGGCCCTGCATTTAAAACAGGGCAGTAACAGAAGGATAATAGCATGAAAAGAATTTAATTCTAAACCTGACCATGTTTCGTCTTAAACATGTGTCTACTATTTACCAATGCTTTTCCAAACTCCTCTTCTGTACATTTTCTTTGCATGTAGGAGCACACTCTGTGACAAAAAAAAA